>OX401414.1:4902563-5075063 GCA_947846245.1 Cerastoderma edule
TACGAGACCAGTTCGATTTACACATATTTGCTCAAAACAGATGTTTTATGTCATTTATAATCTAAGCAATGTGTTTCGCGATCTGAATACCAGGGTCTTTTAAACCGTTATATATACTTTTGATGTGTACTTTAGTTGTATCGTTTTCATCGTACGTTTTAAGTAATCTATGCTGCGTGCACATTATTTCTCATACCGAAAGCAGTTTGTCTCATTACGCTTATCTCGGGATTTATAAAGATTCCTATGTCGATCTTAGCCGGCTTCACCGGAATAATGTGATTGGTTTTATGTGCAAATTCCATGCCAGAACGGCATTAATCATCGTCCATGGTCTAAACTGTTCGCAGCGGTTAACATTGAAATTATTCGTCGAGGTGGCAAACAAGAAATGTAAAATAAGACCGTGAAATGCATAATGGTGTAAAAAGCATTGATCCTTCCCCCTTTTTAGAGGGGGGGGGGGTGCTTTTTTTATTTCTTCCAATGGTGTTCATGTTTACAAAAATAGTAATAAAGACTTGTGCAAACAATATCTATTCTACCCAGTATTTACCAGTTAGTTGTGGGTCTTACTAGACTTCCGTGGTTCACGAACCAGGAAAAAAAATATTTTAGAAAATATCATTTTCGACGTCATAAGAAAATTCCCCTATTGATACAATACTATGAATTCGTCTTGATTCAACTACGGTAATCGGTTGTGATTGGGTTTGCCTAAAGAAACTTATCAGGTGCAAGTTATGGTCATGTATCCAGGAAAGAATCAAGAATGGTTCGAATAAGTTTTTAGAACTTGCTTCATAATATTGTAAAACGAATAAAAATTGAAAATCAAAATAAATTGATTTGAACGAGTATATAATTGAACTGGTTTAACAGTTACAGAAATAGAACACCTCGTCCGTTTCCTTCTCTAATATGTCTGTTTAACCCTTTACCAAACACCAAATTTTCGACTGTTTCAAATTGAAAAAGTTTGCATAGGACATTTCAAAATGTGATGAAATTGAAAAATAATCTTCTGATAGGGCAGAAAACATTGTGGGAAAAGAAGAAACTGCTCGTTTGGAACAATTTCTACTTTCTCACAATGTTTTCCAGAATCGTCTTCAACAAACCGGTCAAATGTCGTAATTGTTTGGAAATGGGTTAAGAAGACTAATGTGCGTAAGGGTAGTTAATCTAAAACATGCCTTCAATCTGAACACATCGGGTTTATCCAATGAAAACACCTCTGAAATAATAGGGATGTCGCCATATTGGTTCCCGCGGAAATGACGTCACTTCACTTTCGTTGTTAAAAATAGATCTTAAATGTGAAATCGTAAAAGTCGTTTAATTTGATTAATGAAACAACTATATATGTCACAACTTTTAATTTCGCTATTTCGTATGAGTTACCGATAAAAAATGATTAAAAAGGATATCCAACACTTCCATATACATTGAACTACTTAACTTGCACGCTTAGAAAAGATGTTAATCGACGGAGGCCGATTTACCCCAAAAATTGTAACCCTACACTTATATCCGAGGTGTATTTCACAGCTCACGGAAATACCCGAGTAGTTCCGATTGACATGCCTTTTAGCAGCAAATCTATGAAACCAGCGCAAAAATATTTCTAATAAATGGGAAAGTGATATCATGAAACGAACTTTCTTTGCCGTATTGGGACACACTTATTTGGTTGGTTTGCAAAAGACTTACAATCGTTTCATTTTGTTTTATCATTTCATAAATGAGGGCTATCATTTGGACCAGTATGAAGAGAACGGGTAAACAGAGGGTCACAATTATGTCTGATTGATTTGCAAAAAGACTTAATATCACAGTTTTATCATTACCGTATTGCCGTTTGATATTCCCTTCAAATTGGACCAGTATCAAAATACGAAACCGTAGAAAGGGGGTCGACACTATTGATATTAGAGTCTTCATTTGTCTATCACCCTAACTTGGACCAGTATCAAAATACGAAACCGTAGAAAAGAGGGTCAACACTATTGATATTAGAGACTTCACATAATTGATTTGAATCTTCGACAATTTTAACGATAATGTGCCAGCAATAGATTAGACAGAATTTTAATGGATCATACTCTAGACATCATGTCGGTAACACTTCTATTGACTTCTATTGACTGCCCAACGTTTTACACCTTATATTGCTCGAACCGACTCCATGCCTATGCAAACAGGTTAGATTCAGGCCAGCCGCCAAATATATTGGCGGTTGGCCTGCGATCTAACCTGTTTGCTACTATGACTATCTTTACTCCCCAAAATTAAGCAGATGTCTAAGGTTTTGGAAAACAGACGACACAAACATTTATTTTTAAAAAAGTACCCATAATATTAAGGGTTTATTAAACTGATTGCAGCAGGCGATATTTCGTACCAAAATATTTAGCCGTCAAAATCATTGTGGCTAAAGGAATATTTAGTTTAAACAAGTTTATTTCACATAGATTCTGACGGACGCTTGAAGCATATTGAATTCACTCTCGATGACTGCTTCCTGGATATTCACCCAGTACTCGCTCCGATCTGATGTCTTTTACCGGTAATTTCATCCGCCTAACGGGATCGAACCGGCGAGCCTCGGAACAAGAGGCACACTCTCTATTTATGCACCACTGTCGCCCTAAAAACGAAGTATTTGTTCCACTTATTTGTTGTCGTGTGATTGTACTCTGATTTCATTTGTTAACGTTATATGATAAGAGTGTCAACCCAATCCGATATATTGGTCCCAGGTTCTCTTCGATTATTCCGAAGGTAGGAAACAATGGATAACAGAATAGATCATTTAAACGATTTACTAAACCTGTAAGACAAATATACTTTACATTTACAAAACGGTTATTTATGGAGACGAAAAGCAACCAATGATCTTATTTCATATACCTCTATAGGTATGTCGTGATTTTACCGATAGATAGAAGACATTTGATTTTGAAAAAAAATAAAATCTCAATCTGTTAGATAGTCACTTTAAATAATTAACAACAAATCATTCAGAACAAGTTCCCACAAATAAAGGGATGAATAATACTACACGCGACGATGTCCCAATATCAAGGCTCAATAAGCGTCCAATTTATTTCTTCCAAACAAATGTCCTCAATTTGACATCAACAGACCTGCGATAATAACTTTCAACGGAGGCGGATAACGGTTTCCCAATCCGCAACCTAATCACGTCATCCATTTGATTATCGCTTCTGTCGCGTACAGGGGGTATATAAACGCTTAGCCTGGAGTCCTGGCCCATGCTAACCCGCGGTATACGAACGGGCCAGGCTCCACCAGGCTAATAAACGCTTAGCTATAGAAACAATAGACACTGAACGGCATTAAAACGCTTTTCCGTGTCAGATATAACCTAGTTTAGTGCGTTTCTTCTCAGAATGAGATGAGTCTTGATGTAGCATGTATATTTTTGGCGATTTTGATTGGATTTGTACGTGGTTTAAATTATAGATAAAGTGTTTATTGGTTGTAAAAGGAATGCTTTTTGCAGAGGGTAGTTTCCCACAAGCATCGCACAAAATGTCTTTAAAGTCATGACCTCCTTTAAGCACGATCGGTCTGAAGAATATAAGTACGAAAAACCGATTCCACTTAAACAGATGGGTAAACTTGCCGCGCTCTTCATTCCAAGTAGAATCCAACCTTGAAATATTAGAACGAAGAAATGGTTGTGCCTACATGAGAAGGACTATTTGCCGACTTCGTCAAATCAATTCGGATCTAACCTTGAAAATTCAGCTAGAAAAAAGTGGAAAATAACACATAAAATAAAGACTCCCCTCTGTGGTGTTTGATAGTTTAATTGTTTGATGTTTAAAACCAGTTTTGGTTCCTGAGCTTTGTCACATGGGACAATGAGTAATCCACGCTACGTATTTAATAGAGACATCGAAGAATAATTGTACTTCCATAATGTCTGTGATGTGTTGCCTATTCGGAAATGCATGGGTGAATCAAGAAATAAATGATTAATGGCATTTTCCAATGCATTGTTTGTGCGGCATATGCGGTCAGAACATAGTACGTATGCAATAACATTGCTGCAAATAAAATGGGAGAGGGATTATTATGATTTCTTATGGTGAAAGAAATAATGTTTTCCGAAAAAATGAGGCATATCTCATGATGCCTTAGGATAGTCAATCGGAACCACTCAGGTATTTCCGTGAGCTGTGAAATACACCTCGAATATAAGTGTAGGGTTACAATTTTTCGGGTAAATCGGCATCCGGCAATTAACACATTTTCTAAGCGTGCACGTTAAGTTGCTCAATGTGTATGGAAGTGTTGGACATCCTTTTTAATCATTTTTTATCAGTAACTCATACCAAATGGCGAAATTGTTGTTGTGACATGTATAGTTGTTTCCTTAATCAAATTTAACGACTTTTTAGATTTCACATTTAAGAGCTATTTTTAAAAACAATAGTAAAATGACGTCATTCTCGCGGGAAACACTTTGGCGTCATCCCTATTATTTCAGAGGTGTTTTCATTGGATAAACCCGATGTGTTCAGATTGTTGAATATTATCACCATAAACCGTCATTTTGAAACACTTTCTTTAGTCGGATTACTTCCATATAATTCGGTTTACATCGGTCGGTGGCGGAACTATTCGCTGTACAGCGAATAGTTCCGGCCACGACCGATGTATACCGAGGATGATAAAAAGCAAGCCGACGAAAGAATAAGCTTTAAAATGGCGGATTATGGGTATTCTATCTAAAGTGGTAATTCATCAAAGATTTCTAGATCCTCTACATGGTAAAGAGGATGATCGTTCCAAAAGGTACGGGACCGTTTTTATTGTTCAATTAATGGATTATTCATTAATGATAAGGGCAAATGGGAATGAACGTTCACAAAATCCCATAAGTATTTGATCAAGGTATTCCGGAATCAATAAACCCCTGTTGAAGAATCATTTTCAACAGCTACCCACGCCCTTTTAATAATGCATGTCTCTACTGCATTTACTGCGTTTGACTCTAGAAATATTGTGACCTTTGGTAAAAGTTGCTTGTAAGCAATGTTTTGTTTTGTCACAATCATTCCTACCTGAAATCACAAGCCTCTACCTTGAATCGCACAGGTGTGCCTCAATCCTAAATCACAAACAAAAGCTTATTCGTAACTACTAGGGTGTTTCCGTGACCTGAGAAATGCACATTGTACATAAATGTGGGGTACAATATTTCGATTAAATCGTTCCCGGCTAATAACACCTTTTCTATGTTCTTCCATGTTGGGTAGTCTAAAGTATGGAGGTATTTAACATCAGTTTAAAGTATCATTGTTGAACGGGAACGAAAACGGAAAAACATTGACCCACGTCTCGCGAGAAACCACATGGCGGCTTCCATATTACTACAGAGGTGTTTTAATTAGATAAACCCATGAGCTCAGATTTACAAAAGCCTCGACATGAAAACACACACACACAAAAAAAGAAAAAAAAACAATCTCGACATGAAATCACAACAATTTGCTTTTTTACACTTAATAGAGTCTGTCGAGGGTTTCAAATCCGATGTGTTAGAAATCCCGAGGTGAGGGAATTCGTTAATCGTCGTTGTTCTCTTGTGTATTACATTTCACGTTATTTTAAACTCATTTTGTCACTATTCGAGTGTATCAAAAATATTTGTATTGTATTGTATTGTTTTGTATTGTATTGTATTGTATTGTATTGTTTTGTATTGTTTTGTTTTGTATTGTATTGTATTGTATTGTTTTGTATTGTATTGTATTGTATTGTATTGTATTGTATTGTATTGCATTGTATTATATTGTATTGTATTGTATTGTATTGTATTGTATTGTATTGTACAGTATTGTATTGTATTGTATTGTATTGTATTATATTGTGTTGTGTTGTATTGTATTGTATTGTATTGTATTCTATTGTGTTGTATTGTATTGTGTTGTATTGTATTGTATTGTATTGTATTGTGTTGTGTTGTATTGTGTTGTGTTGTATTGTATTGTGTTGTGTTGTATTGTATTGTGTTGTGTTGTATTGTGTTGTATTGTATTGTATTGTATTGTATTGTATTGTATTGTATTGTATTGTATTGTATTGTATTTTATTGTATTGGGTTGTGTTGTGTTGTATTGCATTGTGTTGTATTGTATTGTATTGTATTGTATTGTATTGTATTGTATTGTATTGTATTGTATTGTATTGTATTGTATTGTATTGTATTGTATTGTATGGTATTGTATTGTATTGTATTGTATTGTGTATTGTATTGTATTGTATTGTATTGTATTGTATTGTATTGTATTGTATTGTATTGTATTGTATTATGGTATGGTATGGTATTGTATTGTTTTGTATTGTTTTGTATTGTATTGTATTGTATTGTTTTGTATTGTATTGTATTGTATTGTATTGTATTGTATTGTATTGTATTGTATTGTATTGTATTGTTGACCATGTTTACGTATTCTCCCAACAACTAAACATTTCGTCAAAACCCTTGCTTGGGATGTCTATGTCTACTTCAATGGGTGTATTTCAGAGTCATTGTACAGAGCATCCGAACATCTTATCGATGAATCGATTTTAATGAATACCTACCTTTTCGAGTTAAGAGCTTTAACGGAAAAAGAAAGAAGGCAACCACGCCTCTTTACCTGCCAGTATAGCCTATTATTGATCAGTGGCTTGTTGTGAAGTACCATTGTCGCCAATCGGCGACTGAAACATGCAGCTTGGTTCTGAAGTGTGTGTCACCATAGTTTTCGACGTAGAGTAAAGGTCATAGTCATTATATAAGGTCAAGGTCATCTGATTAAAATGGGAGTCGATAAGTATGTTTTATACACAATAGTTTATGTGCAATTTCTGTTTAATGCTGTGAGATAAATTATGATACTTTTAAACGAGCCGTTTTCTGTGATCCCTAGTAATTTAATAGACACCGAGAGATTCTTTTTCCAAGAAAATTGAAAGAGTTAAAACGACAACTGTCTAGTTGGCTTCACAAACTAACACCTGCCTGTGCGAAACAATTTCTTCGATAGTATTTAATCTTTCCCTGAATAATAAATTCTTGGAACCTCACCTTAAGTAGACGTGAATCGATTATTTCCTGTATTATAGTAGAACATCCATACTCCGCCGGTAAAGAAAGGGATTAAAGTCCATCTTCCTTCTGACATTTTAAAGAGTCTATATCGTTAAAGGCAGTGATACTGTGGTAAAGTGTCAGCATCGGGACACGAAGGTCGTGAGTTCAAGCCATATGAGTATCGGAATCTTTATCAATTATTCATCAAGGCATTACCTTATATTTGCAATTAAGAATAATGTAATGTAATATAGGATTTGCAATTTGCAAAATATAAGCTTGTTTTTGGCCTAAGGGTGCGTCTGTACCTTAGTCCATTGAATTTACATACCACTTTTTGAGGGACGGTACTTTATCGATACACAAACAGCGGTGTGACCCCAATTACTCATTAAACATCCACCTTCACTGTGCGGACTAATACCTTCTTGGAACTAGGAATGTAGTCCGGATTTACTCGCTTTGATTTGCTCTATATTATTATAACTGTTGCCTCATGGGAAATCGTTAAATGTGATGATGCTCGAAATATAGACTATCGTTCAGTCTCTGTTCACAGAAATAATTATTATAGTAATGGTGGTAAAAGGAGCAGCTTTTTCCTCGAGATGTTGCCCAAAGAAGTCTTCAAATGTATCCTCAATCATCTTGCTTTAAACGCGCCTTAGTCCTTCAGCGCTATCAGCGCTTTGATTTTCTTTGTTTATATTGATATCGATATAAGTGTTTTCAACACTAAATGTGCATAAAATTAATGTTCTTTAGAATTTAACAAGAGTGTTATTGTTTCAATATGTAAACAGTCGATTAATTTCATTGGCTGACCAAATTGTCACTATTCTTAGATGAACTAGCTGCAACACTAAGGTACAGGGAAAACACACATTGGCAAAGAAGGATCGTTTACGTTTGGGAATAAAACTTTTCATCTTACAATAAATTCCCTTTATGTTATAAATGGAATTTAATGACTTCAACAATTAGCTACTTTGAACGTGGATATGTTGGGTGCAACGAATTCAACCAACCCTGGTGCATGTATGGGAGTCACCTTGCAATTGGAGTATCTTTATCTTGTTCTGTCACTTCTCTGACAGTATCGAAAACAATGCAATCACTCAAAGAACATGCGTCTCTTTTTGTGTTCAGAAACAAAGCGTCCCTGTGGGTCGCTAACCCATAACCAAACAATGACGATATTTAACCACTTTGCTGCAGACGACTTAAGAAAACATTGTGGGAAAAGGAGAAATTGCTCATTTTTTTCCTTTTCCCAAAATGTTTTCTGTCCTATCAGAAGATTATTTTACCATTTCATCACATTTTGAAAGGTCGTCTACAATCTCTTTCAATTTGGGACAGTAAAAAAGATTGGCGTTTGGTAAAGCATTAAATGAAACAGTCCACAGATTTTTAATCATCAGCGAATCGGTTGACATTGTTTTCTAGAAAATTTAAAGGCCATATGGTGCTAAAATATAATTGTTCTTATAGCAGACCTATTCATGAGCAAGTAGGTTGATATTGTATTCTAGGAACTCTTAAGGTCAAACGGTGCAATAAAAGATGATAGTTTTTATGGATAACTTCCTTGTTCTTAGAGTGGTTGGTTTCATAAGCGTTTTCCCTAGGAAATTGCTATTCTATCGATGTCTGTCTCGAGGAACATACCTGTATTGAAACACTAGTCGATTTTCTTTTATTGTCAAATATTTTCTCTTGTTAACGTAAACAGTCCTACGCATCAAAGCATTTTATTAAATTATACAGAAATTAGAAAGCATCGATGATAAAGGAGACTTTTCCAAGTGGAAGACGTTTCTTCATATGATGAACGCAAACCTTAATAATTAGGCCAATAGAAAAAGGGTTTAAAAGTTCTATCTTTCTTCTGACATTTTAAAGAGTGTATTTCGTAAAAGGCAGTGATCCTGGGGTAGAGCGTCAGCCTCGGTAAACGAAGGTCGTGTTTACAAATCATGTGAGTTGCGGGATCTCCCTTGTGACTTTTCATTAATCCATATTTGGCAAAGAAATGGCAGTCGACGGGTGCCCATGTTCAAAACAGTCGGTCTGCAACTGTAATTTCTTTGTCGAGTATAATTCATACCACCATCATAAAGCATGAGTTATCATAAACCACCAGAACCGGAAGGTTGGTGGTCAACACATGCAGGGTGCACAATATGGCCATCATTCGCAAACGTATTTGAAAAAAGCAAAGTAATGTGGGAGCGGCCATCTTTTTTTTCGGATCTAATGTCGTTTACATTAGTCACGTGATTTCCCCTCACCTTACTTAGATTGGTTCTAGTATACCGTATTCTTGATTTGAATGTAAGGACCTTAATCAAGCGCTGATTTACAGTAAAATTGTGTAAGTTCTAGAATACTTTACAATAAACATAAAATACTCCACATTCTCTTTTGAAGAGTTACTGAGACGTAATTTGTTCATATGATGGTCTTTAACGAGTAAAGACGATAAAGTTTGTTTAAAATAAGCGATTAAACGATGTCAGCCGAGAACTGTCGGAAAGAATTTTGAAAAATTGATATTGAAGAAATTCTCCGTTTTGAATGTTCGCAATGTTGTTTCAGTGTGTCACATGACTTCTCTAACAAGATGCCCGCCACTCATTTTTCCGAGCGCTTATAATTAATTTTAGACATAGCTCGAATATAGATAATGAAGTCAAAATGTGCGCTACAATGCTTGTAAAACAAAGCATTTCGAAACATAGATAATAAAAAGTGTATATTGGCATGATATTGCGGCGTTTGTGCTATGCTTAACATATTGTTTCGTAACTCATAACTCAATTTATCCAGTTTTGCAGTTTTTTGTTGTTGACAATCTGGCTTTAATGGTTAACAGGGTCATTGAAAAAAAAACTGCGATTACCATTTTAAACGAAAACAAAAATATCCCTAGGCAATGCATTGTTTATCCTGTTAGAATCTGTTGTTGACAAAACATGCAGGCAAAAGATTGCTTCGTGGTTTTAATCGACACAAGTCTCTGTCGCAGAGTTTTTGTTTAAAAGCATAGTGAACACACTAACGTTGTATTGGAGGCACCACTCCATGCGGATAAGGCTGTTGGTTCATACGGCCATTCCAAAGAGGGGGAACGACAGTTGTTTCAGGTAACTTTGTGCTTCGTATGCCTCTGTCGCCGTGCTTTTGTTTAACAGTGTAAATGACACACTTTGCGAGTATTTTCTTTATTTACAAAGCCACCACACTGACTCCACCTCGTGTGAAAAGTGTTGTTGGTTCAAATAGTCATACAAAAGACGGGGGAAGACAGTTTTCCAGGGTAGCCATTTACAAAATATGTTTTTATAAATGCAATTTTTCCATGTGACACGCCATTGTACATGGCTGTTGGTGCTGACGATATAATCGGTTGCGCAACTTCCGGTTTAGCCTTTTTGTATATATGTTTTTGATATTTTCCTGCTTTTCGGACAAGTAATCAAAACTCCAAACACATGATTCAACCCTTATTGAATTCAACCGCGTATAGTTAAAGATTCGTAATTTTTCCTTGCCGAAGGAACTCACAAATATATCCTTGCGATACCCCGTTCGCAAAACCAGTTAATGATCATGCAATTTGCCATTTTCTGTCAAGGTTAATAGATGTTTTGATTAATGACGATACTCAAATCTACCAAGTGGTAAAATTTGCTGCACAACCGGTTAGTTTGATAAGACTATCGCAACTTTAGCTGGTGGTACGGTTGCAGACTTTCGAATTGTAATTCTGAATCGCATCGACGAGGAAACATCACGAAATTTCAGCTAATCCTACGAGTGTTGAACAATTCGAATATTTTTCTTTTCACGATTAACATGGAATCAGCAATCAACGGCAACCATGGCGATGGTGTATTCGACATATTAGTCAATAACCCGACTCTCTTTCAGCCACAAAAAAATAAGAACTTCAAACCTGTCGCCTTCGAACATATAAATTACAATGCAAATACTAATATATTTTACTAGACGTAAGCTTTATAAGGTTTTGTCATGAATAAAATACGCATAAACATATCATAATATTACGTACAATGACCTAGCGTGAAACAAAGACCAACCGTGACATAGAGTATTTCTTCACGCACCTTCAGTGACACTGAGAAAAACTTTATCGTAAGGCCGTGGTCCTCTGTCGCATTTATAAGTCTGTATCGACCAAAGACAGACACGTCTTTAATCTTAGATTGTTGTGTGATTTTCTAGAAAAAAGATATTTTTGTGTCGGTCGGCTGCTTTCCAATACATTCAATCTGTTTAGTTTTGATGAGGACCGATACTCAGAGAAGCAAACAGGTTAGATCACAGGCAAGCCGCCAATTTTACTTGGCGGCTGGCCTAGATCCGACTTGTTTGCCTAAGCATGAAGTCGGTTCAAGCGCAATAAGGTTAAATTGGGTTTGTTAGCGTTTATTTGTATAAATGCATGGGGTTTCTTATTACATAGCATAGGGTACTTTATCTGTTACCTTAACCCTTTAGTGCTTGGACCGACTTCATGCTTATGCAAATAGGTTAGATCCAGGCCAGCCGCCAAGTAAATTTGTGGCTGGTATGTAATCTAACCTGTTTGCTACTTTGGGTATCGTTCTTTAACAAAATTAAGCAGGTATTTAAGGTTTCATGTTTTAGAAGGATTTTCTATAGTCTTGCATTGAACCCTTGCCAAGTTCCATACTTGATTGTCGCCTATTGTCCCTATCATTTTTTACCATTCTCAAACGATGAATTGTGTTAAATCAGAATAGAAATACGCGTAGTCAAAGGGGCAGTGACCGAAGAAGCTTCGAGTAAATATGCTCGTAGGATGTACACTTTGATATGTGCTCATCATTTAACTATGAATTCCATTTGGTGTTATAACTTTGCCGTGAGGGATGGTTTGGTAAACATTGCTTAGATCACAAAACTAAGAATTGTGGTAAGAGTTATGACTTTTAGAAAAAGGTTGGTTTGTTGGGAAAAATTTTCTCAGGTCATTTATATAAGAATTCCAATTGGTACAATGAATTTGAAATGATAGTGGTTTGGAAAACATTGCACAAATTATATAGATAATACTTCGAGTCGATATTATGACTTTGAAATGGGGCATATTCGGTAAATAAGGCCTGTATCATTTATTGTAAGGGCGTTATGATGATATGACATTGAATTGAGGGTTGGTTTGGTACATTGCTCAGATCATTTAGCGAAGATTGCATTTGGTATTACAGCTTTAAATTGACGGCTGGTCAGATATTGATCCACTGTCTTTTCGAAATATAATCCTTTTTCCCGAGAATTCTATTCCAAGCTCCACAAATGAACGATTGAAGACAAAAAAAGTTTGCAGGTAGGTAACGGTTTTTCATTGCATAGAGAATGTAACGAGCGAAACTGTATTCATTCACATACAGTTTCGATTACGTGCCCCTCTGGTGCTGTCGTTTTCACCAATCTCGAAATTGGTTATATGTCAATTCATGTAAAAAAGAACGTGAGTTTCATTTTCTCGGCAATCTTCATTGATAACAGGTTTAGGCGTCATGTTCACTTCGGGAGACTAGGGTTTTATTACCGACTCACATGCAAGCTGCCGGTTTTCTAAAATACATATATATATAGTAAAAACATTATACACATAAACATACAAATACACATGTATACGTTAATTTAAACCAGGTTGGAAATGTTTTTCAAAGTACAACATAATTTCGGACCTCATCCTTTAAAATGATTATCTTGCAGATTAGGAATTTAATCTTTTTGTTTTATTTATGAGATGTTTTTAATGTACTGACTGACATAACAGGTCTATACAATTACATGAACAACATTAAAAATGTAATTATTATCCCCATTGTATAAGCGTAATATGGATATAAAGCTCATTTAAGGTGCATAAATTATAAACCGTTTAAACGGTTTATTTCGTAAACAAAGACAAAGGCTCAGATCATTTAGCGAAGATTGCATTTGGTATTACAGCTTTAAATTGACGGCTGGTCAGATATTGATTCACTGTCTTTTCGAAATATAATCCTTTTTCCCGAGAATTCTATTCCAAGCTCCACAAATGAACGATTGAAGACAAAAAGAGTTTGCATGTAGGTTACGGGTTTTCATTGCATAGAGAATGTAACGAGCGAAACTGTATTCATTCACATACACTTTCGATTATGTGCCCCACTCGTGCTGTCGTTTTCACCAATCTCGAAATTGTTTATATGAAAATTCATATAAAAAAGAAAGTGAGTTTCATTTTCTCGGCAATTTTCATTGATAACAGGTTAAGGCTTCATGTTCACTTCGGGAGACTAGGGTTTTATTACCGATTCACATGCAAGCTGCCGGTTTTCTAGAATACACATATATATAGTAAAAACATTATACACATAAACATATAGATACACATGTATACGTTAATTTAAGCCAGGTTGGAAATGTTTTTCCATGGTACAATATAAGTTCAGACCTCGTCCTTTAAAATGATTATCTTGCAGATCAGGAATTTAATCTTTTTGTTTTATTTATGAGATGTCTTTAATGTACTGACTGACATAACAGGTCTATACAATTACATGAACAACATTAAAAATGTAATTATCACCCCATTGTATAAGCGTAATATGGATATAAAGCTCATTTATGGTGCAGAAATTATAAACCGTTTAAACGGTTTATTTCGTAAACAAAGACATGAATTTAAATTATTTGTAGCCTAGCGATGGCATTTTTAGATACTATTTTCATTTGGGTTTTGCAAACGTGTGTACATGTATGCACGTTTACCTTGTTCCGGACATGCGAATTAATTCAAATGGGTAATACTTTGTCATCAGAGCACTTTTAAAGTTTAATCACAAATGTTCATCAACTATGGAGTATTAAAATGAAAACAATCTTTTGTTTAGTGACAAGGATCAATTATTTTCTGGCCTAGTTATCACAAAGGTGTGTAAGTCCGCATGCAGATGACTTATTTTGATGGCGGATGATTCGATGAGTAATTGGGGTTTTGCGCTTATTCTATTGATAAACGTGTATACCTAGAAATAGTGTGTCTATATTCCAATGGCCCAAGGATGCTTCGCATCTAAGTCTAAAAACTACCGAACAAACGCCATCGGCACATATCCCGTATACATCCTCGAGTTAATGATAAATTAATGATGAATATCTTACACTAATCTCTAATAACGATTAATTACACCGGAATTAATCTCTTGAAGCGCGTTCTTTCATGTTAGCTTAACAGAGAATGAATTGTAAGATGCTAGGGGCGTACGACATTCTTTGGCAGAGTGCATTTTACTTCATGGGTTTTCTCGCAACTATTTACATTAACAACCTGATATTTTGTGTCCCCAGAAAGAAATGGGGATAGAAATAACGGAGTGCAGTTTTCTATAGAGGCCTTTATCACAGCTGTTTACAATAACAATCTGATATATTGCGTCCTCAGAAATAGAATAGAAAATGAAAGAACACTGTACATTTTTCTTATTGAGTCTTTATCAAAACTTTTTACAATGATAACCTGATTTCTTGCGTTCCAAAAAAAAACAGAAAATAGAAGTTTGATAGTGTATGTATAGGTTCAACTTTAACGGTGCTTGTTTACATGCATATATGTGATAAAACTTTGAAGTTTAAAAGTAATTTCATTAAAACTGCACAAGAGCTGTACTGTTATATGATATGAACTTGAGAATTGTCATTGGAAGCAATGTTTGATTGTTTTTAATTTTATAGAGTGTGTATTCAGTGAATAAGGGTGTATCTTAAAGGCACAAAAAATGAGATAAGTACAAATAAATTACTGAAAAATTACATAGAGTTCTTTTATTATGTTCATAATAGTCATGAGAATTAATTTACAAATTCATTTAGACCATATAAAAAAGACTCCTTGAACATAAGTTATTTTGTGCTTGAAATATAGTTGTCTCCAATTCAATCATGTTTATCAACAACCTGTTTGTTTACATATTCAAAATAACGAATTCTGAATATACGGTTCAAATATTTTGAGTTGAAGAATGAGGAAGTCTGAATTATCAAACTTGCTAATCTGGGTTTTTTTTCTGGTTGACTTTCTCGTTCAAGTATTGCTGATGTTTTTTTTTGGTGATAACTAATTGAATTTGATCAAAAGTTTACCAATTGAAATAGCTTGATATAGCATTAATCTCCTAGTATGTGCCTTTAATCCAAAAGCGTGATATTGCTTTTAATGTCTACCTGATATAAACTGAACATACTTAGGCGATTTGCGGATTCGGTTTTCGGCAAATGCTAAAGTCGCAGCCTTTCGAAACCTCTAAATTACCGATATACGGCAGTGTTCAGTCTGATTTTGTTTTTATTTTGAAATCGTGATTGCTTCTAGTGTTAACGTACAAAAGAAATATCTACCAGGAGCAAGATTACATAACAATGTATTTTCCTCTAAAGTTGGAAAGAAATTACGATGTTCAGGCATCCAATCTAATCGATATAACATCCTGATAAGCGATTCAGTCTGAAATCCCAATTCATTAAAACATCTCCCTTACGTGATTTCGAGACTAATTCAATTATAAAACATCTGTAGACAACATTTCTACATAATTGGAATAGTTTTTTCTTTGTGATATTGTAAAGAAACCACTGTGACAAAAGGAGAAATTGCTCATTTCGAGCAATTTCCCTTTTGTCAAAGTGTTTCTTAACCTTTTACCAAATTCAAATGTTTTGTCTGTCCCTAATTGAAAGAACTTGCAGAGAAATTTCTCCTTTTCCCATAATGTTATCCAGAGTCATCTGCTACAAACAGGCCAAATGTCGCTATTGTTTGGTAGTGGGATAAACATTCTACTGTGCCTTGCAAGAAGGTTCGTGAAATACGTACATAGGAAGATACGTGGAAACTTCGATGGCTAGGCACTGATTACACAAGCCTTATTGTTTATCTAATTAATGAAAAAGTGGATTCTGTCGAATTAGAGACAGCTATGCAAATGAGACAGACTAATCTTAGACAGGTTCGACTTCTGAGCTAATTTCTTTCACTTAGTGCTTTTGCGCAGTACATATACGTTGTATTATTTAATCTGTATTGCTAAGACGTCTATGTTTACTATGTTCCGCTCTATGCTATCATTATTAACAGGTTGGATAATACCACTTAGACACAATCACGCAATCATTTGTCGGGAGTACAATGACAGATTCTGTCTGGTAGAGGCATGAATTGAAGGGCATTTCAAATATTCAAGGCCAGAACCGGGATTGTTCGGTTTTGCTCCAGACATAGTAATCATCTGAATCGTGGCAGTGATTTAATAGAACAAATGACGTAACTTCATTAAACTCTTTTACTTATAGATAAGGCCTCAAATACAAATTCAAATGGGAAATTTAATAGTTCCGGCCTGAGACCTATACTGCAAATCTTAGATACATGTCTGAACAAAAACATGTATAAAGGATGTAAAGAACTTTGTTCGATTAAGGATTGAGGAACAAACAGGCCGACTTGGTTTGCAATGGAAAGTACTAGAGGAGAGGAAATGTTCCTTAATGGAACAAATATTTGTGAGAGTCTGGTAAATTTAGAGAGAAATGACTGAATAGCTGTTAATACAATTGCGCCTGTCACAAAAAGGCATTTAAACCGATGTATCAAGGATTCAAATTTTACACAGACAGTGAAATGAGCCCGTTTATTGCATCAATGGTGACTTTTATGGATAATCTTTGTACGTATTCCGAAAACGTTGCAAAACATTTATGCTAATACAGGAGATCAGACTTTTTATAATTGAAGCCACAGTGTGATGCTTTATTGCTACGTGGCCAAGTAGTTAAGGTTGTGGATTTAGAACTTGGGTGAGGGGGAGGGGGGAAGGTTTCAAGTCCTACCGACCCCAATGGCTTCGTAAGTGTGACATTTGACTAGTTACTTCAGAGCTATGGCCTAGTACTGATGGAACCAGGAAAGCCGTTACATAACTCATACATTTTTGTTACGGCGTTAAAAATCATACATAAAAATGATATATGGGCCACGTAAGGCGAAAAGGGGCACTCGGACATAGCAAACAGTGTAGCCCCAGACCAGCCAACACGTCAGTGACGTGGCGGCTGGTCTGGGGCTACACTGTTTGCCATCTTAAAGGACATCCAGTTATACCTTTAAATAAATACAAATGATAACTTTCGTGACTAGATGCTGGAATAATAGCGCTAAGATAGAGCTGAGTCAGCGCTTTTTTATATGTTTGAGTGCCCCTTTTCGCGTGACGCGGCCCATATAATAACACAGGCGTATCAGTGTAGAAGTAACTAATGGAATAACATAAAATACACAAACTATTATCGTATAGGAATTACAGATTTACACGAGGTAAACAGAGTTAGGGGCACAGTCTCTCTTGTTCATAGCAATTATCAAATCAGTCCAAAACGATAATTTATATCATTGTTTACGAAATAAACTGTTTAAACGGTGTATTTCATCAGCACGACAGATAAGCTGTATTGTACCAGTTGTTTATGTAACTAGAAATCGTATCAACGGACTAGTTTTTATGTCATTTCATGATTACGCTGACATCAATAGGATATATTTTATTGTAAATATATTAGAATCCCAATCTGTGAGATAGTCACTTTTAATTTAACAACCACGGCAGCTGATTCGAGATGCTATTCTACATGTATGTCGATTTATAATGTAACGAAGAGACTGTTCTAACTGTAACTTATTACTTGTCTTGTCTAATTCATCATCCGTTCCTTTTGAGATAACTATGTAATAGATGCACATACGTCGCCGTAAGTGATGTTACTATTTAACCACAGAAATGAAACAACTGCACTGAGCCAGGCATTAGATGACTAGAATAGTGTCTAGCCTGAAGGCATTCGTAGGTGAAATAACACATCGTTACCTTGTTAATAACAAAGTACTAGTCTTCCTTTAACGATGTGTTTATGTGTATGTTGTATGATATACCGTGAAAACATAGGTCGTAATAGTACATCAAGTATAACATTTCTAATTGAATAATAGATATTTTTTCGGCCGACTTATGACATCTATCTATCTACCTAGTCCTCGTCGCGCTGCTTTGCGCATAAGGCCTTAACCAGCGTTCGCCAAAGTAGTCGGTCCCTCGCCCTTGTCTGAACTTGACCCCACCTCCAATTTTCTTTCCTCATCTCCTTCTCAACTGATATACGCCAGGTTACTTTGGGCCTGCCTCTTGGTCGTCGACCAATGGGTGTCCACCTAAGGGCGACTCTTGGAATAGCTGACTCTTCCATTCTATGTACATTGCCAATCCAACGCCATCTTCTATGTTTTATCTCCATGGAAAGAGGAGTTGTGCCTGTTCTACGATGGAGGTCTGCATTGGTGATCGTGTTTGGCCAGAAGATTCGGAGAATCCGTCTAAGGCACCTTCTCTGAAAGACATCCAGCTTGTGACGACTTATGGCATGCGGATGGTTATTCCCTATTTAATTTGTCATTTTAAGCTGTTATGTTTAACCCATTACAAAACAATAACGACATTTGACCAGTCTGTTGCAGACGCATCTAGAAAACACTGTGGGAAAAAGAGAAGTTGCTCTTCACGAGGAATTTTTCCTTTTCCCACAAGGTTTTCTGCCCTGTCAGAAGATTATTCTTCAATTTCATCACATTTTGAAATGTCGTCTGCAAACTCTTTCAATTTGGAAATGGTCGAATTTTTATCGTCTGGTTAAGGGTTAATGGTCTTCTTTCGTCAGTGTGAATGTAACTGCAATGATATTGACACGAATTTAAAACATTACCATCAAACACAGACCCTTCTGGCTTATGTAAACCGAGGTTTGCGAACACGAAGGACTCGGCAGAATATTGCGGTTTGCCCTTGGCATACGGTCCTTGATTTATGGTCCATATGTAATACAAATCTAAATAATCCGACCAAAAGCAATACGCCCATAGACTTTATTGTTATATACAGACGTCAAAGTCGCATGGTTCTATATGAATTATGGATCTCATTTATTGTTAACCCTTTATAAAACAATCTACTGAGTTCTCGTGTTTGAAGCAGAAGGGTTGGGAAACTATTATTGTAAAAATGAGCATTTTTTTCATACGAACCATTTCTGCTGCTTCTGTATTTATTTCCTTCCTACTTAACGAAGGTTTTTTGACATGATGCCCACGCAGCTGTTTGTCTTAAAATTCTTTTAACTCAAATAAAACATCTTGCTGAATGGTTGGTATTTATACTTCGTTTCAAAAGATTGATTGTTTCTGAATATCTTTGACTGTTATGTTTAAGGTTTGATATCGGCGACAATAATGATTCATAGCTCAAAATAATTCAAATCCTCCTTTGTTCCAGTAATTCAAATCATTTAACCCTCAAAGACGTTTAAAGACGTGTATATTAGCAACATGTTTAACCCTTGTAGTGCTAGAACCGATTTCATACTTATGCAAACAGGCTGGATCCAGGCCAACCGCCAAGTGATTTGGCGGCTGGCCTGCGACCTAACCTGTTTGCTTCTCTGAGTATCACTCCTCGTCGGAATTTATCAGATATTTAATGTTTTGAAAAGCAGGCGACACAAAATATATTTTTAGAAAATTATCCAGCGTTCTAACTTCTTAGGGTCAGAGTCTGTCAAGGTCATCGGTGTCTTTTAAGAGAGGTGTTTGCCCTGACGCTGTTGTGAAGGACCAGATTACTCGACCATAAACTTTAATTAGCTACACTGAATGACTGTGATATTCCCAAGACGTCCCTTATATAATCCCTCACAAGGTCCAATGGTGAAGACCAAGTTATGTATTAATATATAATGTAATATACTGGGGTTATAACCCAAGCTAATTATGCAGAAAAAAAAAAGAAATAGGAAAACACATACTTGTTCCTCTTTTGTAATAGACTGTGCCAAATGCAATTGCCTTGATGAAAGGGCTTTCTTAGATCCTGTAAGCAATTGCATATTGTTGATGTTTTTGTGTGTCATGTGCGTTTAAACTTTTTACAGAATTATAGTGGATTCTCTTGTGCTTTGACGGAAACACATAGCCAATGTTTCATCGCGGGTTGATTTTGGATTCGATTAGTCATTTACATATTTCGTTAACAGTTTAAGCACAAAAGAAAACGTTAAGTCAAGTTTTTAACAAATGGTTTAACGTGTTATAGCTCAAACGAAATGTACAAACACATAAACAAATGCCATCGCTGTCAAGTGTTAAATCACTTTCCCGCTTGTAGAATCACAAGGTTGCGTCTAGTTAGACCCAATCGTATCTACTCGGCAATCCCCGTAACAAGTCGGTAGATATACCTCGAAAGCAGTACATGAATACACCAGAAATCCTGGGGTAATTCGCCTTATTTCCGGCGGATAACGCAAAATGCACACAGGCACTAAATATGTATTTGAATACACACAAATTGGTTATATATCACAATTGAATGGTTTTTTTACCCTTTTCATTAAAGATGATCATATCAACACATCTTTGTTTCATATTTTGTCAATCGGCTCTTTTCGGCAATTCCCGGCTTGTGCCGGGGATTTCCGAGTAGATACGATTGCAAACGGACTTGCCCTTCGTTGCTGACCTACTTTCAAAAATGACTCCCCATTACCTCCGAGGTTATTTTAAGAAATGGCCGAGGTGTTCCGAATGAGTTAAACCAATGGAATGACAGAGTGGGCAAAGCTGCGGAAACTGGCACCGATCAGATTGGGCGCTGTCCACACTTACAACTAATGAACTAGACGCTACAGACACGAAAGCCCATGGAATTAAGCTATGGAGACAGTAACATCTAGTAAAATTTGCGTTGTATACATATATACATATACATCATATCATATTGTATTATAAACATAACATGTTAATAGCAAGTTTAACAAACATTTTGACAAAGACATGGATTTACAGAAGAACTTTTCATTCATTTAAAGGTCTTATTCAATTCCGATTTCGTTGGGCATAAGATATATACTTGGACAGATTAGAAATAGTTTTCTTTGAGTGATTTGATAATTAACTAATAAATTTATGCATATTTGGCCAATACACTAACACATAGAAAATAAGGCATTGCAGATATAAACACCTACTGGGTTGGCAGCTGCTGACACTGGCACATAGGGTAGAGGGCGCTGCCGGCTATAACACAGAGTGAATTGGACGCTTTGGTCGCTGTCAACCAGTAAAATGATGCGGCATACCATAATAGTAATGGGCACCCGAGTGTATTTGGCGCTGTATAAGCAAACGCCTATGTATGCAGGTGCTTCTGGCACTATCATCTAGTTGATGCCACTTGGGCAATCGTATCAACTCGGCAATCCCCGTCACAAGTCGGTAGATATACCTCGTAGGTAGTTCATGAATACACCAGAAATTCTGGGGTAATTCGCCTTTTTCCGGTCGATAACGCGCATGCTTACAACATACACATAGGCACTAAGTATGTATTTAATTATACACAAGTTACAATTGAAAGTTTTTTCTACTCTTTTCATTAAAGATTATCATATCAACACATCTTTGTTCAATATTTTGTCAGTCGCATCTCTTCGGCAATTCCCGGCTTGTGTCGGGGAATTTCCGAGTAGATACGATTGCAAACGGACATGCCCTTCGTTGCTGACCTACTTTCAAAATAGCTCCCAAATGCCTCTGAGGTTATTTTAAGAAATGGTCGAGGTGTTCCGAATGGCCACTGGAGTCTCTATCGCACGGTGGATTGGGCGCTCAGGACACTAAAACCTTTTGAATGTGTGCTGTAGAAACAAACATCCAGTGAATAGAGCACTGCTGACGCATTTGTATAGTGAAGGGTTTTCTATAGAAACGAATTTTGCATTGTGTGCTACGGACGCCAACACCTAGGTAAGTTGCTCTGCAGTAACAAACTATCGTTAAGGTGCTCTGTGGAAACAAATGCCTATTGAATCGAGCACTGTGGACGCTAATACCTAGTGTAGAGGCGTTCTCCGGGATTGTTCTTTTTTGCTTCCAGGGCACGTCTCGTCATAAATCGTTCGCGGAGGGGAAGGCATTAACCGTGACATAACACCGATTTCCGATGGATCTTTCCGACGGCCATTATTTCGCTGACACTCGTTCCATCGAGATGCAAGTCGCGTGTGCGACCCCGAACGTGTAAAATGCATTTGTAACTCGTTAGGGCCTTAATTGGGTTATAGCTCATTCAAGTGGAATAGTTTTTTTGGGGGAAATGAAATACCTCTGTTCACTCAAGAGTGGGTGGGATCATTGAGAGCTCGGATAAGGTCTAGTAGGGGTTTATGATACTTTTTTAGACACTGAAAATAGGAGGGGTATTTATTTTTAAGTAAGTTGCTACATTAATGGTTCTTCGCCAATAACCCGCGTGGGTTCAAATCCTGAGAGGGATATGGATTTTCATGAGAGGCAGTCTCCCGACTGACTTACGGAATGCCGATGGTTCTACCCACCTTGACCAGCCCTTATGGGCAGTTGAGTATGGGGTCTTCCTCCATCATTAATAGTCGGGCATCGCTACATAAATGAAATAATGTTGATGTGATGTAAAACCCATAAAAAAATCTTCGCCAATAACATTCTTTCTACGGTTCCATTACGAATTGCAATGCACCTAAACAGGGTTCCCATTATTTACATGCGTTTTTTTGGTGGGAGCATACGTACATACAGAGCGTAGAATCGAAATTATCAATGTGAGTTCCAATAACCTTCTTTGTATTCTTTGTAAGTGATGCTTAACGCATAACGACGATTTATTGCCCCTTTTTTCAGAATCGCTTTTACTACATAAAGCTAAGAAAAAGTGTAACCTTACAATGCATAACTGTCGCTTTTATTCTCAATTTTGTATATTCGCGTCATCGAATATGAGAGAACGTTTTAAAAGTAACGAAGGTGTCGAAGAGTAGCAAAGCGGTTTAGATAAGCAAAGAACCAGACTCGCGACCTCTAAGTTTTTTCGGAAAAGCTTGACCGTGCAAATTCTTTCGTCAGGACGCATTAATATCATGCCTTTTTAAACCATTACCGAACAATAGCAACATTTAACCACTTTGTTGCAGACGACTCTCTTAACGAGCAAATTTACCTTTTTCACAATGTTTTCTGCCCTATCAGGAGATTATTTTCCAATATCATCATCTTTTGAAATGTCTTCTGCAAACTCTTTCAATTTGGGACAGTCAAAAATTTGGCGTTTGGTAAAGGGTTAAGGCTTGGTTTGTCTGTTTTCATTTCATCATCATCAAGAGTTTTTTCCTGTTAAAGATTGATTACAAACCAACATGTTTTCATATGATGGAGTTTTAGAGCATTCATTATTTGTTGACTTTTTTCCATCATTTAGATGAAAAAATGATGAGACCAAGTTCATTTTCAAGTGTCACTTGCAATCAATAAAAGGAATAGAATCAATCAGCTAGCGAATATTTCCAAGGCAAAGTGTTCGGTCTAGAATTCTCATCCATTTCGAGGTAACTCAAATTGGAACGCTCATGGAATGTTCACACTCATTTACTTAAATGGAGATACACTTCGATATTGCTAAAGCATGTTCGGTTCAATGACATCATGCTTTTACAACATGACCCTAACAGATGTTTTGCATTGTGAATAAATAAAAATGGAAAGCAATAAAGTCCCTTTCCAGCGATAGGACTGTTTCAGTTTTGATTACAGCATAAATCTATGATAGTCCTTTCCGGTTGTGTTTCGGACTCAACCATTAGATAAGTGAGCAAAATTATATCCAAGAATCTGTGGAAATATAACACAAGTGAAATGCTGTTTCCTTTCCTGACCAAAATAATTGCAGGGTAACTATCGTTTACGTTCATGATGTCCTTACCAGGAATGCCCTGATATCAATATAGCATGACATTGGACTACAATGATGCACGTTTTTGAAGTGGTCTGTGGGGGCATTTTTCTCTATCTAGTTAATCTAAAGTGCTTCCTAACAGATATGAGGAAATTTGGAAGATACCAATTCATTTCTTTAAGACTGCACAACAGCTGTACTGTTATATGAAACGCAATGAAAAATAGTCATTCAACTGAGTATAAAGTGAATTAAAATTTGATATTACATTCCTATCAATGAAAAACAGGGATTTCTCAGTGTATCAATTTTAAATGTTGTCACAGTATATATCGTCACTAGTGATGATATCAAAAAGTCATATCATCACTAGTGATGATATCAGTTTTGACTGAACTACTTTTTCTACCATGCCTTTGCATTAAAGTCATTGCTGCACCTTTGGACAGGACACTCAAATGTTTGTTTTCTAAAATGTATCCATACGCGTGAATGACGTCATAGGACGCAAAAATGACGTCATGGGCGTTGTTTATTGCTTTGCTCCTCCCATTTTATATTCCATTTGACGATTATGGAGGTATTTTGGCAAATATATTTTATATAGTGGAAAAGAATAAATAGAATAATCAACTTCATTCGATTGATATAAAAAAAATATGTCATTTGAATGTGTTGTTATCATGTAGAAAAAACTCGTACTTCGAGTGTTACGTTACTTTTTTAAAATCTACCACATATCAACTGTACATAATTAGAATAAATTGACGCAGACTGAATTAATCATGCTTTAAAAAGCTACTTTTAATTGTATACCAGACAACAATACACAAACTGTTTTGTTTTAACGACATTTCATTTTGACTTTTAAATGTTCTCTTCCGTGACCAAGAACTTTTAAGATAAATAAGAAAGACTGCATCAAATTCTTTCCTCTGTGGTTCACAAGAACCTTTAAGACAAATATGAAAGACTGCATCAAACTAGTTCTTATGTGGATAAGGACCTTTAAGACAAATAAGGAAGACTGAATCAAACTCTTTCTTTTGTGAACAAGAGCCTTTAACCAACAGCATAGTCCAGACACGCAAATATATTCTATTACAGCCGAGTGTCCACTATTTCTCCACGGACTGAATCGAGCGTAGGCCGTGTCAGTTCCGGTTAATCGGATGGCGTCAGAACTTGATCCCTTGACGACGGATATCACGTGTCATAGTGACGGGATAATCTCGATGACAAAGTAGTTTGACTGGCTAACAGACTTGTGGTTAAATCATAACGCCTTGGGAAGTGCAACGCGATTTGAACGATAGAGGACCCGCTAGCTACTCTGGATTTCAGGGGTCTGTGATATGTTTGAGAAAAATGCCAAACTATATGATAAGTCTTTTAAGTGCTTTAAGCGACCATAGTAAACGAAGACACTTTCGTGATAAATAAGGCAGCTTTAAGCTTTATACAGACGGAAGTTATTTGGAAAGCTCCGGTAGGACTTTTCCGAATGATCTACATCATGTATTACTCATATGAACAATGTATCCTTTAGTCATAGTGGTATCTAACGTCGTCCAAAGAGGTTGGGGGGTAAAATGAGGGATTAAAGCTGCTTGCTCAAACATGTGATGAATCTTAGACATTCAAATTTGTATTCATTAAAACTATATAGCGGCTGAACTGTTAAATATCACGTACTGGGGATTGGGTTCTGGAATTAGAATAGTTTCGTAATTAAGTATATAGGACCTGTTGCTAATTACATAATTATGTATTCAGATCCAAAAGCGTTCTTAGGTTTTAAAATCAATCGTATAATGGATGTACATACACATATATATCGACAAGTTCTCAGTTCATTTTGCGTACGGTAGCTATTTTTCATTTGATATTACATCGCAATTAAAAAATTGTATCTTTTTAACGACTTTTTCTTTTAACTTGTAAATTGTCTCAAATACGAACAACCACTTTAAAAGGCAACTGGTTGATGTATTTGAAGCCGATAAATGCGCCATATTCTGGGACCTTGAATCGTTTCCGATTCAATCATCAACACGCAAAGAAGCATTAAGTGATTCAAATTATAACCAATGATAAATGTAGCTGTGAATTAAGATAGGTAACATCACTAATAAATTGAAATCTGACGGAACGATTTAAAAGATTTTAAAGCGTTTTACTGATTTCTCTATTTCTCTATTGCTCATAATCGATCTTATAGATGGAAGTGCATCTGTGAGTTATTTCTAGATATGCGCAGGTCCCATATTTATGTATTAATATTTCGTTTTAAAGTGGTTTCACGCCAATTCGAACACATTCCTAGTAATTAACGGTGTATTAACTCACTTAATGCGTACTCATACACGTCACAGATCCTTGAAATCCAGAGTAGCAATACAAAATGGAAATGTTTGGTGCCAAAGAAATTTACAAAAGGTCATGGATAAGGTTTCCGAGAAAGGAATACTTAAACGCATGAATCATCGTGTAGCAGCGTTCAGAATTATGTTCCTATGTAAAACATATTTTTAATGTAATACGTGAACGGCCTTTTAATTAGACAGATACAGAGAAAAGTATCTATCTAATTGAAGGAAACCACGGACAAACGTAAAACTATTGTAATCAAATTCAAATACAGTCCTAAACAATTCGGTACACAAAACTGTTATGAAAAGAAAAGATGACAGGTTAACCACAAAATGTATTTCTAGAAAACGTTATAGGGTCAAACACGTTTTAAGCTATTATAGTAAACGAAGACAGAATCGACAACCAATGGCTTCGCACGGACGCATGTCATTCAGGGAGTTTTAATGAATTGCGTCTTGAATTAAGATGGCATGGAACTTAATGATTGTTCACTCAATTTTCAAGAGTAGTCCTCCTAGAATAAGATAAGGTGTATAAATAATAATATTACATGTAGAAAGCACATATACAATCCCAATGGTGTTGAATTTATGCTCAAATATCGTTCATGGGCTGCCCACACGGGCTGGTCAAGACGGATAGAACCATCTGCACTCTGTAAGTCAGTCAAGATACTTCTTATGAAAGTCCAAATGCCGTCACCAGAATCTGAACTCACACAAAGAGAGGTCGTGAGATTTCAAGTTTCTATACTCAAACCACTTGAAACTGCCCATGTTACGTGTCTTACACTTGATCATAGTAAATATGATATACAAATTGTACTAAATCTTCCAGCATGAAGGGAATGGGGACAATGTTACATTTTTAATGTCAATGACATATTTGAAAGGGTAGAAGGTATTTGACCTCAGACATCATCGCAATGTTGTCGATAAAACGTTGAAAAGGACTATAATAATAAATTCAAGTACCTAGATATTCTATGCTGTTAAGTACACGTAATGCATTCTTATTTATGAAATAAATATAAACGTATGCATTTATCCAACCAGCCATAAACTATCAATATGGCTGCATTAGCGCATAATGAAATGCGATGTAATACAATGTAATATAACAGAATAACCTTTCAAAGCGGTGTAAAAAAACGAATGAATTTCGAGGAAACACCTCAATATGGCGCCTTCGACGTCGCAATGTAACAAAAACGTCATCAATCATATTGGGAATGAGCATTTAACGTATTGAAATTATTCGGGAAGTAAGGTATTTACGAGGAACATACAGGGCGGTCTGCCAAATCGTTCCGAGTTATTGAAATCAATCTACTTTATTGTATTGAATGGTTTCTTTACAAAGGAGCTTAACAATAGCTTGAACCCTGGACTGGGAGCTCTTATATATAATATATTTTTGGTTTATGCTCGATTGTTTCGTAGTAAGATCTAGATTTGTATTCGTTTTCTTTATTATACCACGCTTTGACACATTTTCAGCGAAAGAAAAACTTGATTCAATTCTCAAGACCAAAGGAAAATGTGCTTGTGATAAGCAATTTATCCTTTGGTTACCATGGATTCCAAGAAACACTGTAAATAATCATAACTGAGAAGTAATTAAAAAATATGTAACCTTTGGAGTATGGGCGACCTCTTGCTTTTGTTTATCTTTAACCTATTCGACAACAACCCTTTTTTCGATATTTCCTCAAGCCAGATTGCTAAATGTCATTGTTACAGCGTTTCTTGTGTTGGCATTATGATCCAAAATTTGATGCATCTTCTTTGCGTTTGAACGCAGGGGCATTTCTTTATCTTCATTATAATAACGTACGCACCATAATGAAATAAATTAATTTGATAAAAAAAATAATTCATTATCGATTGTTTATTGAGAGACTGGCATCTTCTACATAACAAGTTGTCTGTTTGTTTTTAAATAAAATCCTATGATGAAATTGTATGCGAAATGCGAATGAATGTCATATGGAAACAAATGAAATCGTTTTATATTTATAAGAAAATCGGAGTTCCTAATGCGTCTTGTTTAGCAATTCATTGGATTCATCGGTTTTAAATACCAAATTCGAACAATAGTTTAAATATCGTCTTGTTTAACTTTACCCATATTTTATTCGTCTTTATATTACTATAGGAAATGATACTGGTATCATTTAATGGAATCGAGTCAGTACGCTTCCAGAAAAGCTCGTTTAAAGCGATTTCATATGGAATATCCGTATTGTCAATTTGTTTTTGTCAATTGGGTATATCTTAACATGTTTGTAATAAATAAATATTAATCGAGGAATATCGTAGTATCGGAACATGCTGTTCAGTGTTAGTCTTTCCAAATTCAATGCCCAGTCTCCCATATTGGAAGTTATGACTGGTCAAAATTGAAAGGATTATAAGACTGCAACTATTATGTATTACACAACATATGTTTATTTTTGAATTGGGTCAAACCAATAGTAACAGAAAAAGCAAATGCCCATGATGATGTTTCGAGCCTTTTATAACAGTGGCTTTTTTTCTAAGTTATATATGCAACAGAGGCAGTAAAGGCGTGGGTTGATGTGTTTAAACGTTGGTTTCACTTTTTAGGATTCATAAACAGACATAGACATAGACAAGATTTTATTGACATAAGCTAGTACAGCTTCTAGTCATATACAAAAATACATATTTACAATTACTTTACATAACATGTTACCGTCGTCTCAAAAAAGAAAATAATACATAAATAATAACCGCCATGGAAGAAAGATTTTCGTAAAATGAAAATGAGAATAAGCATGATGCACGTGTATAAAAGTTAACTATTAATCAGTAATCATGGAATTTATACATATGTTCCTAATTTCAAATGCATGTTTTATAAATTTTGCTTTATTCAAAAACAGATACAGTCTGTCTTATCCGTCTTAAAGGTCCTTGTTCACAGAAGAGAACATTTAAAAGCCAATATAACGTGTCGTTGAAACAATGCAGTTTTAATAATGTTAATTAATATGCAATTGAAAGTAGCTATTGAATGCATGATTTATTCAGGAAGTGTCATTCTATCTTGGGGTGTACAGTTTATATACGGTAGGTCTCAAAAGCGTCGTCACGCTTTTACATTAAAATTCATGTTAAATCACTGTATACATACTTTGAAAAATTAAAAAACGATCTAAGTTTGTCTCCAATTACTATTCTTTAGTTCGTATCATGTAACAGTACAGCTGTTGTGCATTTTTAAAAATAATGTTTTCTTCTTTCCAAATTTCCTGGCATCTGTGAACAAATACCTTTAATAATAATCCACTGAAGCCACATTAGACAGCTTATCTCTCAATATGCGATAAAATGTTTCTGCATGGCTGGCATTATGTTTTAAGTTACAGATGTAATCCATAACCCATTACCAAACAATAACGACATTTAATCACTTTCTTGCAGACGACTCTGGAAAACATTGTGGGAAAGGAGAAATTGCTCGTCACGAGCAATTTTTCCTTTTCCAACAATGATTTCTGCCTTAACGGAAGATCATGTATCAATTACATAACGATTTGATATGCCGTCTGCAGACACTTTCAATGTGGGACAGTCGAAAATTTGGCGTTTGGTAAAGGGTTAATTAACCGAATTCAATGCATAATTTGAGGGTAGGCGCTCAAACTAAAGATATGATTAACCTAGTTCTGTCGACAAAAAAGGAATATAGTAGAATCCGAATTAGCTTTGGAATACACGTATCAATGTAGGCGTTCCTCTGCCTCTTTTAATTGGTGATATATATTTTTATATTTATCCGATTTTTCTTATTTCCTTCACACCTCTCTCAACATGCCTGTCTATGGGTTTCAACAGTTCTCTTACATTACGTTTCTCTGTAAATCTACAATTAAATTGTATCACTACTTTTGTATTGTACTGCTTGCCAAGTCGCCATGTAGAGAAGGGCCTCAGTATGCTTCGAGCTTATTTGTCAATCTATTTGTAAACTTACCATTCTAGCTAGTTGAAAATTACAAACACTGGTCATGTCAATAAACTTTTTACATCAAATTTACAGGGATCCAGTAGAGATGCTGTCCCCTTAAACCCATGCAAGATGTATGACGTCACCATAGTATGTGCACACAAGAGACCTCTTTAAACAACATTGATTGCTCTGAAGAGTCGGTTCACATGAATCGCATGGCTTTACGGTGCTTGGCTTCTCGCGGAAATCTCAATGTCTTGATCGCAACAGTTGTGTAAAGGTAGAACCAAATTAACGTGCATGGATGACGGGTGCAAGAAAAGCATCTAAGCATCTAGTACATTGAAAAGGGTATATTTGGATATATATTAAAAAAGGCATTCCCTGCTTAGATTTTACATGCAGCATTGAAAAGAGTCATCCAAAAAGTTAAATGTACACGAAGAATGATGGGTGAACTATAAAAGAGGAGTATCCGTTCGTAACAAATGCAGACAACGAGGACATGGCATTTTAAAGATATATATATCATAAAAATACGAAACAAGCACACACTGCTATCGGAAAGTGTAAAGGAACATGAAAAGGACAGAAGGTGTACCAGAGAAGCCGCATTTGTCCGAGAAATAGGAGGCAAGAAAATCACGAGAGGAAATATAAAACAACAAAAGAAACACAGTGACTCCCGAGATTCACAAGGACTGATAGCTCAAGGAAAATGAAGACAGGAAAATACTTGCACAAAATACCAGGCCAGAGAACCGGGAGGCTTATGATGTTCTCCGTACTAGCTCTGGTGCTGACTTTGATGCAGGTGCGTATTTTGTCTTCTCTTAGGGCGATATTGGTTGTACATTACATTAATAAAGGTATGGCTTTAACAAGCGATGTGCAAAGTAAAAACAGATAGATATATTTGAATAAAGAGAAAACATACAAAGCACGCCTGTACACAATACAGCTTCTGACAGACGTCACACATAAGACTACAAGTGCAAACGCAATTTCAAAGTTCTATTCGATGGTTGGCATATCATACCTTTAAAGATAGGTATAAAAATGTCTGAACGTAAACCGAATATTGTGAGGGTTTTTTTTTCTAAATATATATTGAACGTACGGTTCACAAACACAATTGTAACCGTGCCGAAGACAGTTACAGTGTCAAATCTAAGACTGCTGTTTGTAATAGCGCCCATGACGGAACAGGTATATTTGCTTGGTTCTCCTATATTTGCCAATGATAGTCACACTGTGTACCCCATACGAGTTGATCATCAACTTTCCGGTTCTGGTGGTATATGATAACCCATGCTTTATATCGGCAGAGGAATCGAACAGGAAGGGCGATGGTTTTAGGTCATTCGCATCCGTCGACTGCGATTTTTCTGCCGAATGTAAGATGTAGTCGTTATAAAGCATGGGTTATCATATTCCACCAGAACCGGGAGGTTAGTGGTCAACATGCAGGGTATACAATGTGTCAAACATTGGCAAGAGTAGATAAAACTAAAAAAAATGCCTGTGACACGACCATCTTGTTCGGATATAAGATCGTAAGCATTGGTCACGTGATTCCACAGCCAGTATTCTTTTAGGAATATCAGTGTATTCGACTTTACGGGTTAGCCACAGTATCAAAGGCAGAATTCTGATGCGACAGCTGTTGAAAGCGTTATTGAAAAGGAGAGATATCTTGCTTGTGCTAGCAGTGTAATCCTCATCCATATATTTATCTTCTTCCAAGAGGAATTTCTCCTAAACATGAATCGAACTTCTTTACCAAATACTGTCAGAAGGTTTCTTATCAGTTTATTGAAAATCAAAAGGACGTATGTTTTTTATGCATATGGTTCATGTGCATGTTTTTTCGTATTTCAGGAATCGACATGTTTAGACGTTGACCTGCGCTGTAGAAGTCATCTAGGTTCGTTTAGCCAATCGGATTTCAACCTTAACACTTGCAGCTGGTGTTACGGATTCCTCTTCCAGAGCGGACGTAAGCCATTATCTCCTACCATCTTAGACAATTACCTCACTGTCATGGTTAACACGTCACAGTTAACGATTGGTACCAAGCTCCTACCCGACACGGACAATCAGACGTCACGTGACTTGATCTGTGAGACGCTTTCTGAGGACGAGTGTGACGCTTGGTCGTCTTGCTGCTCTGCTTCGAAACTGTGTTGTCAACGGCAACTGGAAACAGGAAGTGACGTCATTGGTAATACAACGTGCGCTGGTACCTGGGATGGATTCGGATGCTGGGAGGCTGCCGATGCAGGGACGCAGAATTCTATCACGTGTCCAAGTTTTATACAGTTTTCCGTTCCTACAAGTAAGACATGCTTCTTGATTCCGGCTGATAGCTTAATTTAAGGTATAGTGCAGGATTTGAAAAGGCAAAGCAATCTTTGATACCAATCATAAAACAAACGACCCTTAAACACCAACATTTGATAATGTCTCTTTTTCGAAAAATGTTCCATGTCTTTAACTGAGATAGAAATGAGACTGAAAGAATTCCATATTGGGTACTCCAATTGCTCTAGAATTAGAATCGAAGGAGCATTGTTTACAATGCATGTTCAGTCGTGTTAATATGTGTCTTCCTAAGTATTGTGATTTTGCACATTTTTCATGCAGTGCTTTTACATGGAAGTGTGGCCGACCTGTTATAATCATCATCATACACGACTTGTAAATGATTCCCCAATTTGTTGCGTATGTAGATTCACACGATGTTTAACTGGCGGCTACTTTGTAAAAATAGATATAAGATATAAGCATTTTTCATTCAGATATAATCGTATTCTATAAGTCCATTGCGCTCTCTTGTCGTGTTTAGGTTTCAATCGAACAATACTATACCTGCGATAAGGGGTGATTAGAATAAGCACAATATCAACCTAACAATCTATTTGGCCTATGTTACCTGTAAACCTTATCTGAACTCGGCCATATACTGCCTATGACATATATTCCCTTTTGAGGATTTGTTTGTTAAAGTTCCCACAAAGATGAAATGTACACACAAAGTCAATATATTTCACAAGCGACAATACAGATAGTGTACTGTATTATGTGTGCAAACCGAAATATACCGGCATGCATGGATTCAAAATCAAATTGGTACTTTTGATTTTGTAGGAGTGTCCTTTGGCAAGAAACTTTAGAAACGCCATAGCCTAGAACCAATCGGAACTACTCGGGTATTTCCGTGAGCTGTGAAATACACCTCGGATATAAGTGTAGGGTTGCAATTTTTCGGGTAAATCGGCATCCGGCAATTAACAAATTTTCTAAACGTGCACGTTAAGTAGTTCAATGTGTATGGAAGTGTTAGACATCCTTTTTAATAATGTTTTATCAGTAACTCATACCAAATGGCGATATTTTTGTTGTGACATGTGTAGTCGTTTCCTCAATCAACTTTAACGACTTTTGAGATTTCAGATTTAAGATCTATTTTTAAAAACGAAAGTAAAGTGACGTCATTCTCGCAGGAAACAATATGGCGTCATCCCTATTATTTCAGAGGTGTTTTCATTGGATAAACCCGCTGTGGTCAGATTGAGCCTAGAACTTGGGAGTCAGGGAAAGCCCTGACATAACTGAATTAGTGTCGTCACGGGGTGGCAGCTCCTTTAAATAAAGAAAAAACCAACCGAATACCATTTTTGATTTCAGGAACAGCTACAAAGACGTGTACGGAGAACGGGTCTTGGTTGACAATGAATAATAGAGAATGGACAAACTATTCATCCTGTTATAAGCGACAGGTACGTTCTTTATCTCTTAACCTAAATGGAAGTATATGAGCGGTAATATTTGAAAACAACATAACAGTACACTTATGACTAGAAATAGCTGCGTGTGATGCTGTGACGAAAGCATAGGAGAAATAAATAGAAATAAAGAGAAATCGATCGCCTACTACAGATAGGCTAAAGATAACAATATTATACAGTTGAATTTGAAGCATCGCTTCTAGTACCGAATATTTATTAGATAGTTTGCTTCGGATCAGAACATGTTCAGTCATTTCTGTCCTTACCAACAATGAGGTGCAGGCGCCAGTTTCCTGGCGCTGTCATGCGCGTTGTCATTGAAAACTAAGCATGAGTGATCCTGACTCGAATGAACAACATCAACAAAGCAGTGTTGCCCTTGTTCGTAATCAATAAAACAAAAATTGCTGCCTCGACGTTGTTTGTCCAATTTCATGTCATTCTTCTTGTCGATAGCATTGATAAATCCGCACAAGAAGTTGTAATGTCTGATACTCTACAAATTTTTCAGGAACCAACGCAACCATCCTCCGGTAAGCGATGTAAAAGTAAATTCGGAACGTTTCCTCAGCCCGCATTTAACTTACACACGTGTGGCTGGTGTTACGGATTTCTCTTCCAAAAAGTACGCAAACCACTGCTTCCGAGTCTAAGGGACGTTTACCTCACCGCAATTTTTAACACATCCGAGTTCACGGTCGGTACCCAGCTTCTGCCTGACCCTGACAACCAGACATCACGTGATCTGGTCTGTACGACGCTCACCGAAGACGAATGCATCACGTGGTCCTCCTGCTGCGCAGACGCGAAGCAGTGTTGTCAACGGCAACTCGCAAGAGGAAGTGACGTCATCGATAATAAAACCTGCGCGGGAACCTGGGATGGATTCGGTTGCTGGGACACGGCTGTTGCTGGGACAAGGAATTACATCGCGTGTCCGAGTTTTCTGAGGTTTTCCGTTCCGTCAAGTAAGATGGGTACTTTACTCTTTCTCACGCACTGTACCTTACTCTTTCTCACGCACTGGACTTTACTCTTTCTGACGCATTGTTATTTACTCTTTCTCACACACTGCACTTTACTTTTTCTTGCACATCGTACTTTACTCCGACTCACGCACCATACTGTACTCTTTCTCACGCACCGTACTTTACTCTCTCTCACACCGCACTTTACTCTTTCTCTCACACTGTACCTAACTCTTTCTCACGTACTGTCCTTTATTTCTTTCTCACACATTGTACTTAACCATTTCTCACGCCATTTACTTTACTCCTTCTGACACATTGTTCTTTACTCTTTCTCACACACTGTACTTTACTCTTTCTTGCACACCGTACTTTACTCTTACTCACGCACCATACTGTTATCTTTCTCACGCACCAAACTTTACTCTCTCTCTCACACCGCACTTTACTCTTTCTCTCAAACTGTACTTAACTCTTTCTGACGTACTGTACTTTATTTTTTTCTCACACAGTGTACTTAACCATTTCTCACTCACTTTACTTTACTCTTTCTGACACATTGTTCTTTACTCTTTCTCACACACTGTACTTTACACTTTTTTGCACACCGTACTTTACTCTTACTCACGCACCATACTGTACTCTTTCTCACGCACCGTTCTTTACTCTCTCTATCACCTCGCACTTAACTCTTTCTCTCACACTGTACTAAACTTTTTCTCACGTACTGTACTTTATTCTTTCTCACACAGTGTACTTAACCCTTTCTCACGCACTCTACTTACTCTTTATCACACCCTACACCCTACTCTTTCTCACGCACTAGATTTTACTCTTTCTCTCACAGTGTACTTTACTTTTTCTCACGAACATTAATTTAATCTTTCTCACATCAGTACTTTACTCTTTACTCTTGTTCACTTATAGAAGATGCACTGATCATTGCAAGCAATGTCAATCACATGAGTGAGTGAATCAGAATGAGTATGCTCCCGCTACTATACGTGTATTTTTAATGAAATCTAACCGATAAAGCTTGTTTTCGCGGTATTTCATAAAAAAGCATCTGCAATCTTAACAAGTGTTAAATACCAAGGTTTCAATAAGAAATAAAATGGAGGACAGTGGTTCAGGGGTTGAGCGCCGGCTTTTGGAAAAGAGGGTCGTGGGTTCAAATACCGTGAGTAGCGGGATCTGCATTGCAACTTTTCATTAATCCACTTTCGGCCCGAGTACTCGTACGTGTAATGTATCAATGAAGCAGAATCGAGAGTGGTTAAGCTCGGTTGTCAGAACTTGTTTCACAATCGATGGAAAATAAGTAAGTTTAAACTAAAAAGAAATAAAGAAGTCATAAAAGAAGTTTGGAAACATCGTTATCTTTTGCTGTTTGAACCGTTCTATAAAATGATGTATCCTCCATATCGAATGCAAACTGTTTTGTTATTCAAATCTAGAAGAACTTGTGACATCTAATTGAACCGAACTCGATCTGGAGTCTGAGATATTTGTCTGGCATAGAAATAAGTATCGCTTAGCTAATTCCTCCATTTCGATTTGACATAACTCGGTTCGAATTGAAAGTAACAGCATTCGACATTTATAGTTTAAGAAAAAGAAAAAAGCGTCTTTGTATTTGGCAGAAGGAAGCGTTTCGAAAGGGGAAATTGCTTCTGAAGAGAAATATGTCTCCTTTTTTAAGTAGTTCGCTCAAGGTTTGGTAAAAGCTGATAATTCTGGAGAACGTGGTTAAAAAGATTCGAGTCATATTGACAGTAACAGCATACGACAAATACAAATCAAGAAAAAGACATGTTCTTTGTGTGTAAATAAGAAACAAGCGTGGTCAAAGTGGAAATTGCTTTTAAAAAAGAGATTTTCCCTTTGGTAAATTAGTATAGTGCAAGTGTGGTATCCTGAAGTATGGGGTAAAGAAAGAGTTTTCCCACAAGCAATCTCCCTTTTCGGTTTATCATTTCAGAACATGTCTGTTTCATATCCGTCTGAACGCAAAATTCCTATATTGTCTTTTAAAGAGTTTAGAGAATCAAGTCTAGTCAGCTCTTTAAAAAGCCATCATCATGAACAAGAAGCATATGTCATTCACGCATAGAGGGGTGGTGGTTGATGGTTGAACGCAATATTTCATTGGCATGCTAAATTATAAACTTGCAAGTTCCTTGGTTGATTGAGAAGTTACATGTGTGGTTGCAGGTAAAGGTGCACTTTTTTAGCAAAGTTTTCTTTTGTTTCAATGGGTTTTTTAAGGTTTCCGACTGTAAAATCCGAAACTTATTTCAAATAATCATGTTTTGGTGTTTGGCCTGGATGAAACAATATAACATATATCAGTTTAAACTTATCTATTTTACATCGATTGTGAAACACGTTCTTTCAACTTTGCTTATCCACGCTCAATCCTGCTTCGTGGATTCAAAACAGTACTCGCACCGAATGTAAATTTTCAAAAGGTCGTAGGGCAGATCCCAATACCAATGAGATTCGACCTACGACCCTCGTGTCCAAAGGCCGACACTCTACCCATGGACCACCGTCCTCCATCCATCAGTGTTCATCTTGATCGCGAGTGTGGAAAGAAAGGGTGTTTAAAACGAGCAATCTCGCAAATTGCTTCCGTTACTTTTCTCTGTGCCACCTTCACGTATTTTAGAATTGTGATAGGCAGATAGTCCGAAAAATCCCACCTTGGAACAACTCATTCCCGGAAGAATGTCTGTTTGTCTGTTTAAAGTGCCGTTTAACTATGCTTTCATCAATCTAAGATCGCAGTAAAGATATGCTACCCAAACCAATTTAATAATTTAATGACCCGAAATTGTATGGCAATGTTTTCTCTAACGACCTTTTTTGCCTTGCAAAACGGGTGTTACCTTTAATCCACTGTATAGTTTTAATGCGCATTAGATCGGCAAAATTGTGTTTCATATATTTAAACGTTTCTCCATTTTGGTATTTTTATCGTGCTTAACTATTTGCCAGTACAATATTCTTAGATATTGAAAATGCCAAAGGTATCAAACAACTGGTTTTGACCAAATAATAAATTAAAATCGAAATTTGAATTGATCTTGTTGTGGCCATGTGTTAAAAGCGCCAAACCCCACACCCTCCTTACGATGTATGTGAATAAAACAACCTAGTTTATGTGTTAATATTTCAGAAATGGCGATAAAGACCTGTACAAATGACGGTTCCTGGTTCAGGCTGAATGCCCAGGAATGGACGGACTATACTCCATGTTTACAGTATGAGGTGGGTGTGATACATTTATACGATTAATCCTGACGTGTTGTTGTTCTTCTGTTTTCACCTGTGGGGATCGCTTAGGAAACCGTGATATGAACAACTTATCATTTTTCCAACAATTGACAATCGATATAATGAGAAATGTCTTCACATTAATTTGCAGTCTGCAAGCTTTTTTTCATAGTTGGGCGAGTCAAATGAAATGTCCCTGGTACATTACAAATTAATAGCGTGGCTAAGGAATCGTTAAATCTAATCTATTTATATTCGTATCCTAGTTAGCCGTACAAATACATTTCCAGTGTGCAACTTAGCGATACAATTCGGAAGCAAATGCCGAGGACAAAATATATCTATTATTAAAAAAAACAATGTTCTTTGTCATATAAAATGACATAGTGTCTGCCAGTTGTTTACAAAGGGAACTAGTAAAGAATGATGTCCATTGGCCGGCTGGTACCTAGAGGCTCTTCTATTAGCTGGATAGCCATTGACAACCCATTCAAGTAACACGAAGAACCGCTTAAAATGGAATAGCCTTATCAAGCACTATGAGGGGAAAGTCGTCGTTTCAAAATAAAACTATTTATTTTCAATAAATTTCATTTTTCATGTCTTGGTCGAAAACACTGTGAAAATATTGTGAGAAAATGAAAACTCATAAAGAGCAATTTATCATTTCTCACAATGGATTCTAAAGCTTTTTGCAGACGTCGCAGTAAATAAAGGACAATAGTGGCACACAGAGAGACTATGCGTTCTTTTCTGTGTGAAGGAACTCATTTTGACAAAAGGGAAAACTGGTCATGACGAGCAATTAATCATGTATTCACTGACGTTTCTAATGATTTTTTCAGAAGTTGCAATAAAGTAAGGACAAAAATAGCACAAAGAAAGAATATTTGATCATTTCATGTTTAATGGAAGCCATTGTGACAAAAGAGAAACCTGATCATACAAAGTGCAGAGTCAGCGTATTATACCAGTGCTCTCAGGTTGGCCGTTCAAGTTCTTTATGAGCAATATTTCACGTGTCCAAACACACATAGCATCGCAAAGAAAAGATCTTATTTCCAATACTTGGTTTATGATTGTCTGCTGTTGTCCCCAGTCCCATCAAATTACATCATCCAATTTTCAAGCCGCGCAGACTTTATCTAAAAAGTACTTTTAAAGTCTGTCTTACACGGTGAAATTCCTACAGATGGTGCGACCTAGTTTTGTTAAAGATACGTCTTAAATCAGAGATGGTTGAATTTGTGTTTAAATGGCTTCATTCGAATTCTAATCCGTTTTAACGCTTGATTTATCGCTTCCAGACGTCATTTTAGACAGTTAATTAAACCTTGTCAATTAATTACTGAATTAACATTTCAGGAAAGGGTAACGCTATTTTTACGTGTATGATGTAGGCGGATTCTAACAACTGAACGCTATTTTTGTGTATGATGTTTAACGCCGTATCAATCATTTTTCAGTTATGTAACGGCTTTCCTGTATTAACCAGTACTTGGCTAGGGCTCTAAAGTGATGAACGCTACTAGAAGAACGAAACGTCTTTAGGTTACTTTGTCTTGCTCATTTTGTTTTGGAGGTAATCGCATGAAACAGGTTGTTTTTTGGGAAACAAAGGGTCTTTTTTTTATTCTTTAACTCCAAAGTACCTAACGTAATGTGTTTCGACTGTAGAAGTCCTTAGATTACAATGTGAAATATCGTATATGGGAAAATAATTCAAAATAAAGATTATACGTCCTTTTTGAAACAAGAAGCTAAGATTGCCAGCGAGCGTCTTTAACTTCTTATTAAAACGTGTCTTATATTGACACACCTACCGTAAAATATTTGGAAGCTACCATGGAAATATAGCTCGTAATGGAAATGGTTTGATACAACGAAGAACATGTGTGTTTATCGATCACAAATATATGTAGGAATCGACCATTAAGGTATATTCTTTCATTGCGTTCCCGATCGGTTATATCCATTAAGGGGGAATAGGCAATTACATCACATCTATCAGCTTAATAGAACCCACCTCGCATCTCGAGTACCCGATGCAATACGGAAGTAAGTCTCCAAACACCATAACATTTATACCCCAGTCCTCTGCTAATTGCCCTAAATACCGAGGCTTTTTCATTTCGAGGCAAATTTATATCGTCTTACATTGCTTTTCCAATCGGTCAGAACTGTTATGGGGGAATTGGCTATTACATCACATCTATCCGCTTAATAGAACCTACCTCGCATCTCGAGTATCTGATGCAAAACGGTAGTAAGTCCCAAACACCATAATAGATTTACTTCGGACTTCTTTTAAATGTCCTTTATACGAAGCCTTCTTCATTTCGAGGGGGGATTTATATCTCGTAACTCATACGTGCTCGAATCGACCATTAAGGTATATTCTTTCATTGCGTTCCCGATCGGTTATATCCATTAAGGGGGAATAGGCAATTACATCACATCTATCAGCTTAATAGAACCTACCTCGCATCTCGAGTACCCGATGCAATACGGAAGTAAGTCTCCAAACACCATAACATATATACCCCAGTCCTCTGCTAATTGCCCTAAATACCGAGGCTTTTTCATTTCGAGGCAAATTTATATCGTCTTACATTGCTTTTCCAATCGCTCAGAACTGTTATGGGGGAATTGGCTATTACATCACATATATCGGCTTAGTAGAACCTACCTCGCATCTCGAGTATCTGATGCAATACGGTATAAGCCTCATACACCATAACAGATTTACTTCAGTCTTCTTTTAAATGTCCTTTTATACGAAGCCTTCTTCATTTCGAGGGGGGATTTATATCTCGTAACTCATACGTGCTCTTTGTTCGCAATGACAAATTGTCTATCGAGTAGATTCCTTGCTAATAGAATCAAAGCTGTCCCACCGCGATTTATCGCGTTTTATATCTATAACGTTTTTGATCTGTGTGCTTGTCTGTCTGTGTAGGTACGTCTATTATGTCTTGGCGCTGATTTATTACGAACATGGTTGCAACGTGTTATATTTCTTCTTACTAACCAATTATCTAATGTCCGAACAAGACGGCCGCGCCCAGGTTGTCTTGCTTTTTTCACGTATACCAATGGTAGTCACATTGTGTTCCCCGTACGAGTTGACCATCAACTTTCCGGTTCTGTTTATGTATGGTAACCCATGCTTTATAACGGCGTTACGTGTTACCCTTGGTAGAATCATCTCAGTCGATAACCGACTGTTTTGGACATGCCCACCCTTCGACTACGATTTCTCTGCGGAGTGTTAGACGTTATACTGTAATACGAACTGCATTTAATCATCGTAATTGGTATGGATTACAAACCGATCTGTCTAGCAAATTCAACATGTCGTTATATATTCATTTCTATAACCTTTTCAGGGGCTATGTGATCTTATTCATCAATCTGAACACATCGGGTTTATCCAATGAAAACACCTCTGAAATAAAAGGGATGCCGCCATATTGTTTCCCGCGAGAATGACGTCACTTTATTTTCGATTTTGAAAATAGATCTTAAATCTGAAATCTCAAAAGTCGTTAAAGTTGATTGAGGACACAATTATACATGTCACGACAACAATTTCGCAATATGGTATGAATTACTGCTCAAAAATGATTTAAGAGGATGTTCAACATTTCCATACACATTGAACTACTTAACATGCACGCTTAGAAAATGTGTTAATAGCCGGATGCCGATTTACCCGAAAAATTGCAACCCTACGCTTATATCCGAGGTCTATTTCACAGCTCACGGAAATACCCGAGTAGTTCCGATTGCTAATTCATTGGTGAAGTATACCATGTGACCATATTTATTGGTGTGGAAAAGCAAAAGCTCCAACTAGCAAACTTGACACACTGATATACTGTTATGCCTACACCATTGCAGGAGCTACGATTGAACATCTTCGTTGGTGTCGGATGTTAAGTAACCAGCCTAGCCAGTTTTACACTCTAATAAATTGATATGTCTACACTTTTTCAGAAACTACGACCACTTTTATTGATGCGGTATACTTGTGACAGGTTTATCAAATTTGACACACTGGTATATTGGTATGTCTATATTTTTCCGGAGTTACGAATGACCATCTTTATCGATGTTGGATGTTAAGTAACCAGCCTAGCCAGTTTTACACTCTAATAAATTGTTATGTCTACACTTTTTCAGAAGCTACGACCACTATTATTGGTGCGGTATACCTGTGTCCGGTTTATCAAATTTGACACACTGGTATATTGGTATGTCTATATTTTTCCGGAGTTACGAATGACCATCTTTATTGATGTTGGATGTCAAGTGACCTGTCTAGCAAGTTTTACACTCTAATAAATTGATATGTCTACACTTTTTCAGAAACTACGACCACTTATATTGGTGCGGTATACCTGTGTCCGGTTTATCAAATTTGACACACTGGCATATCGGTATGTCTTTATTTTTCCGGAGCTACAAATGACCATCTTTCAGAGTGCCTTGATCATGTGAATGTATATTATATTGTATATGTATATGTTATAACGAGAAACTTGTATAAGTTTAAGTTAATAAACATCTATCTATCTATCTATCTATCTTCATCGGTGTTGGATATCAAGTGACCGGTCTAGCAAGTTTTACACGCTAATAAATTGTTATGTCTACACCTTTTCAGGAGCTACGAATAACAATCTTTATTGATAGAGTATACAAAGTAACCACGCTAGAACATTTTACAAACAAATACGAGGGTTCAGTGCAAGACTATAGTAAGTGCTTCACAAACATGAAGCACTTACTACAGTATTCCATTGAACCCTCGAATATATATGTATGCCTTTATCGTTTCAGGAGCTACGAATGACAATCTTTATCGGTGTTGGATGTCAAGTGGCGAGTCTAGTCCTGCTTCTCCCAAGTCTGGCTATTTTCCTTCACTACAAGTAGGTCTTCGTTTTGTATGTGATTCAACTTAAAGTCCATAACACATTTTCTACAAAGTAAGAGTTATAAAACGACTTCCTCACGATTCATCTTTTCTAGGCTTTGGATCTAGAGTCTTTTTCCAAAGAATTTTATCTCAAAACCGTTTTTCAAAACCAGAGGCGTTGATGGGGATTTTACCCTGTACCCTTGCTAAAACAATGGTAATTAACAATAAAGGATATAAATTTGGAAAAAAACTGTCCGTTCTGTCATAACTCACATACAGTAAAAAGCGATGAAATTTCTAACATTATCTCGAAAATAAATATTTTTTATCAAAGTGCCTCCAATGTATTTTACGATCTAGATGGATTAGTGAGTCTTTAACCCATTACCAAACAATAACGACATTTAACCACTTTGTTGCAGATGACTTAGGACAATATTGTGGGAAAGGAGAAAATGCTCGTAATGAGCATTTTTTCCTTTTCCCACAATGTTTTCTGCACTATCAGAAGACTAATTTTCAAATTCATCACATTTTGAAATGTCGTCTGCAAAATCTTTCAATTTCGGACAGTCCAGAATTTGGCGTTTGGGAAAGGGTTAAATACTACACCAGTTCAACAATGCTTTGAGCTGTCTCATTCATCATTAGGAATTCGGATTAAGCCTGTTTTTCATTTCAGATAGATTCGCCATCCTTTAATATCATATTACAGGATGGCGAAACTTTCTGGAATGAAAACCAGATTTGTATTACTTAAATAACAAGATACATAATACATCATCCTCTTATTGGTAAATAAGTTGAGAACTTCCGGAATTAGAAGTCGTACATCATTTAATTCATCAATGTCGATTTGGTAACTTCATATTTCATTTCTGTACTTTTCTTAGACTTGCCGAATAAATGATATACAGTTGTCATCAGATACAAAGAACGTAAAAAGTAACATTAAAGTTCCCAGACGTCATAAGATAAAATTTATATATAAACAGTGGAATTCACATATGGTATTTAGATATCCTCCAAACAACTATTCATAAAAAAGTCACCAAAATCGCTTTGGAATAGAAGATACTGAAGAAAAAACTCCATTGCATCACCCCATGGATGATACAACCGATATATTTAAATTAATTACGTCATGTGGTCTGTCACGTTACGGTGTACGCCAAACTTAGAAGATATACATTGCGGACTTGAAAAAACGCGGGCTAAGTCCACATTCAAAGTTACCGTCAAAACAAAATAGAAAAGATACATTCCGGACTTGTTCATAATCTAGACAAATTGTTGGACGGTATTTGGAATGGAATCGTCAGTAAAGTAGAATGGACGTGTCAATACACAACGCCTTTGCAAAGCGACTTCTTGAATGGCAAGTTTCGCTTTCGATTCGGATAATGTATCCCAATTATGTAAGAAACCATACTTTTTTTTTTGTTAATAATTATATACTCCTTATACCCTGCTACTCTTTCTGTCTAAGAACTTTGTCAACCGTATGTTATTCTGGCACATTTGATTTAAATACTTCGGTGCAAGAGAGTGTATGTTTGTTTTCAGTGTGTATTCTGAGTATCGCTTGACCGGTTTGACATAGCTTGACATGTATACGCCCTATATTTAGATTCTGTCCTCTTGCCATCGGATTTGAATTAAATGAAAAATGCCCAAATTCATCCAAATAATATTGGTTTCTCTACTGAAATATTAGATAAATGTGTGTTTTTTTTTTTATTTTTGTAAGTTTTAAAAAAATATCCCATGACCATGATGACGTCCGGAAACTTTAGGTACAAATCATTTTACGAAATAGGAACACCACTTGACTTATGTAAATACATATATTTAATCTTCTAAAAAAAGACAGTGTAAGAAATACGAACATCGTTTGAGTTTTACAAATTTACAATCTTCTTTTGTTCCAAAGGTTTTCTTCGATTACAATATGATAAAAGAACCAAAGAAAGTAGTAACTAATTAATACCATTGTGATTAATAGGAACATTGTTTGCTATTCATAAATACAATCCCATTTTGTCACCAAGGTTTCCCTAGGATGTTTTAAAATAAAAGAACCAGAGAAAGCAATATTTAATGAAAACCTTTATAAGAAATAGGAACATTGTTTGATATATCATACTTTCGGTTTTTTGTTCTCTGTTATCTTCGTACCTTTTCCTACTAACTCAAAACATTTATATGTCGAATTCTCTCCACGTCAAACAGTTTCGAGATGTCCGTCCAACTTCGAGGTAGAGAAGTTCTACTGTCTACATGTATACGCTCTCCTTTTGTCACAAATGTTTCTTAACCCATTACCAGAAAGTAACGACATTTGAGCAGTTTGTTGCAGAGGACACAGGAAAACATTGTGAAAAAGGTGGAATTGCTCTGAACGAGCAATTTCTCCTTAATCAAAATGTTTTCTGCCCTATCAGAAGGTTATTGTTCATATTGATCGCATTTTGAAATGTCGTCTGTAAACTCTTTCAATTTGGGACGGTCGAAAATTTGGCGTTTTGGTAAAGGTTTAATACTTCTGTCATAGATACGTTAAAGTTATTATACTCGTATATAAAGAAGATCGGGTTCGTAGAGGTGATTTGTCGGCCATTGCCCTTGAATAGCGGGCTCATGCCAAAACCACTTGTTGTTTGCATTTACGATTTGATAATGGAGATTTTACGCCAGACGTCTGGTGCTATAAATACGTCTGTTGTCATATTAGCCCGAATAGCGTTCACTATCGCCCCATGTCGGACAATGTAATGGGTAACGAATGACAAGATAAGCCCCCGATGGGAAACAAAGCTTGACGAACGGCTATTCCATTCAGAGAGGTAACAGACGACAAATAATGATTTTATGCAATACTTGTTTCTATAGTTTGTTCCTTTCGCCGTTGTGTCTTCTAGGTTGTACCATAATAAAAAAAAGGAAAACCATAATTATGAGCCCTTAATATGCCTGAGAAGGAATGAAAGAGGGAAGGTACAAATTTAGCATTAATAGCCATATCAAAGGCGTTTGTTCACAGAATAAAAATTTTGGAAGTCAAAATAGAATGCCGTTGAAACAATACAGACTTTAATACAGACAATACATACTTTGGTATTATCGGTTGATTTAAGATTTTTTACAAGCATATTTGATTGAGGAAGCGTCGATTTATCTAAGTATGTATAGTTTATTTGCAGTAGACCCCAAGCAGCGATGTAACGCTTTCGGATTAAAATACATGTTAAGTAACTGAATATTGAAATTGAAGTAACTGAATACACACATAATAGTTTGAAATGATTTTGAACACTTCCATATGCATTGAACTACTCAACGTTGACGTTCATTAGAAAAGGTGTCATTAGCCGGGAATTTCAACACAAAATGTACAATTCTTCACTTACATACGGGGTGTACTTCTCAGGTTACGGAAATACCCAAATAGTTACGATTGTGGTTAACTTTTATAAGGTCATACGCCTGTCACTTTTGCGGCCTTGTATTCCCATGGACTCAATGTTGAATCATGCATTTTAAAGGTTCTGCTGAGTTAAAGGGAGTGTTTCCTCTTCATAGCAATATTCCGAAACATCAGTCTGTCGCATAAAACCCTCAGAGAAAAACGGACACCTTAATCGTATCAATTTTTTACGAACCAAAATGTCCTAATACAGTCCGAAAGTCATTATTAATTTAAAAACGATTAGACCTTGCCGAATATAGACTAATGAAAAGTCACAATGCAGATCCAGATTCAAACTGGATTCAAAAACAGGACCCTCGTGTCCTGAGATCGGTACTTTACCCCTGAACCACTGTCCTCTACGAACAGGTGTGACACCATATCGTATGTCAGTCTTCCCAAAATCTGAGTTGCTATAAACTGGATTCAAACCCACGACCCTTGCGCCCCGTGGGGGGACACTCTATCACTGAGCCACTGTCCTCCCCGAGCAGTTGTGTGACCAGGTCAGTCTTTCCAAAAGGGATGTCGTAAATCTAGAAACACCCATCGTTACATTCGGAACACCTCGGCCATTTCTTAAAATAACCTCGGAGGCAATGGGGAGCCATTTTTGAAAGTAGGTCAGCAACGAAGGACATGTCCGTTTGCAATCATATCTACTCGGAAATCCCCGGCACAAGCCGGGGATTGCCGAGTAGATACGATTGACAAAATATAAATCAAAGATGTGTTGATATGGTCATCTTTAATGAAAAGGGTACAAAAACCCATTCAATTGTGATATATAACCAATTTGTGTGTATTTAAATACATATTTAGTGCCTGTATGCATTTTGCGTTATCCGCCAGAAATAAGGCGAATTACCCCAGGATTTCTGGTGTATTCATGTACTGCCTACGAGGTATATCTACCGACTTGTTACGGGGATTGCCGAGTAGATACGATTGATAGACGAGGTGTATTGCTCAGGTCACGGAAATACCCGAGTAGTTTCGACTGAGTCTTCCCACAACCTGCGTTGCTATAAACCTAGAAAACACCCATCGTTTGTGGGCCATAAACCACTGATTAATGGCGCATCAATACCTCTCTCCGAGGGTCGACAGCTTCAAGCCGAGAAAAGTCGTCTGTGCGCGGTAAAACGTTAATTAATGGGATATCAACACGGCTCGAGGAAACAACCGACTGATGGGGCCGATAATAGACCGACAGTAAAATCCGCTTTTCACGACATCCAGATCTTGTACGGTTGTCGTAAAAGTTAACGCGATTTAATGACCAATGCTGTTTCGTTTTACCTTTTATTTTTCCTTTTCGCCTGAGTTATTGCGTTATGTACTATTAAGGGCTAGGGTTTATTTCGAGGGGTTTGGGATTTATATGGTGTTCAATGAAGAAAGATCATATACATGTACCTGATATTGATTGGCAAACCGTTTTAAAGTTCTTGCACCAAGTTCCACAGTTCCCGTGTCGAGAGTTTTACAGAAAAGAGATTTCCAAACTAATCCCAGATAAATGTTTGTCTCTGCTAAAGAAAGCACATGTTCTTTTCGATTGGCATAAAGGCTTCTCTCATTTTTACTAGGTTACCAAAAAAGCTAACTCGATTTTAATTACCAATGCCTGCTCGTTTTACATTTTATTTTCATGTGTTATTGCGTTATGTACTAATAGGACTGGAACTTAATTCCATGGATTTTAGATTGATATAGTGCTTAGTGAAGAAAGGGCCTGTATATGATATTATATCGGCAAGCGAGTTTATTCTTCTTGCACAACGTTCCTGTATTTTGAGTATTACAGAAAAGAATTTCCCCCACACTAAAACCAGATAAACGTTTGTCTCTGTTTAAACGAACATGGTATTTTCCATTGGCATAAAGTCGTACTTATGCTACAGGCAAGTTGACACTTATATAAGATGAGATAAGATGATATAAGAGAGTATGAGGTAAAATAAGATAAGAACAGAGTTAAATTATATAAATATTTTTATGGATCACATCCGGCCCTATGGGCTGATATTCACCATATTTTTTTTACATCGATTGTGAAGTGGCTTAAAGCTTGTTCAAAGCCACTCTCGATGACTGCTTCCTGGATACTAAACCAGTAATCGCGCCGATCTGAGGGTTAGTCCCGGAAATTTTCACCTCGCCTAACGGGGATTCGAATCCGGGATCCTCGGTACAAGATCCCGACGCTCGCCCACATAATAAATCATCCAATATGAAATATACGAGTATATAACGGCAATTAAAACGTATGTCGAGTAAACTGGAAAGAATTGTCCTTTTAGTCACTCACATTTCGACTTGGACGATACCGATTGTGAAAATATTGATCAATATCGAATCTTTGCCTCTTGGAGCCAAAATCTATTCAACACCGATAAGCATATACATCATTGAACTGCCACAAGAAAGTGTTTTCAAAGCATCGACGCTGTACCGATCACAGTGTGTTTTGCAAAAATGGTCCCAGTTTGCACAGCAGTGTTTGAATTTGGATCTGAAATTGTGTCTTTTGGGCCAAAGGCCTTTGGACATAAATAGATAATCGATATTCTGTACGCAATGCATTTAGTGCATTTGAGTCACAATTTATTCCCGTATACATTTTCCTAAGTGCAGATGGCTTCATAACTAGGGTGACGACCGCTTTCTAAATACTTTTGTGAAGTTCATCAACTCTGGACAGAAATTTAAGGCACAAACCAAAGAACTATACATTTTAATCAACTTATTGCGGAACACTATGCTATATCTCACACTCAACACATTTAATCATGAATACGTCTGCTTTCAGGCAAGGTGTATTGACCTGTGCTCTTTTATATGAATAACTGCCGTGACAGGGAACACTATGCTATATCTCACACTCAACACATTTCATCATGAATACGTCTGTTTTCAGGCAAGGTGTATTGACCTGTGCTCTTTTATCTGAATAACTGCCGTGACAGGGAACACTATTTACGCGAAAAATCCAAATCACTACCACAGTTGTCTTTTTTCCAATTGTCATTCGACAATCCGTTTATTCAATATTATTTACAAATTTACAATCATAATAATATACATAAAACATTATTTTATGTTGTAACAGTCATAAAGTTACCATAGTTGTCTTATCAATTTGGCAAAGTTTATCAAGGAAGCATTTACATTAAGAGCTAGTAGTATGAACAACATTTAGGCATCAACAATACAGGGTATAGTTTTATAATGTTTATCGCACTATGCGGAGTTACTCTTCCAGTAGTTGATATGATACAGTAATACAATTTTGGGTATTTTGATAGTTTAAAAGTGAATACGATGAAATCACTTTTTATGATATTACATGTACTTTATATTATTGTTCAGTTGTATTTATATTTGTGACAAGAAACTGTATAGTTTACGTGTTGAATAAAATATTGTCATTGCCTATCTAACTTGATCAAGGGACTTTGTCGAATGAAACATTCAATTAGGAAAATCTGAGCAACTAGGTATTGGTTATATTTCAGATAACGTTTGTTTTAATTATCCATCGTTGTTTTGTAGGTAGGCGGTGCATTTAACTACTTTATGTCATTTAGCTTTCGATCTCGAATACCTAATAAGCCTCGACAAAAAGAGTCCGATATAAGAACTTTGAATTAATTAAGCTCACATTGACTTCAAACAGAACAGAACAGAACAGTTTTTATTTCACGACTTGTACATAGTACATCATCATACATACATAGCATGAAAAACAAATATATCACATGATGTATGAAAAAAGATGCACATCATGACGATGAATTCAAAAAAAAAAATACAACAACAACAACTATACAATTGAATTTCTGAGTGAAAAGGCTTCCTTTGCGTATTCAAAATCGAAAATGACTGTGTTGGATGAATTAAACTGCGCGTGATGATATCTAAACCTTCCTACTTCTATAGAAAAAGTATTTATTTGTTATCTAAAAAGGATTCCGACGTTTAGTGTAAACAGTATGACATTACTTATTATATTTCATTGTATTAATCTACACGATGTACATGACATATGCACAACAACAGATATACATGTTTAAAAGAAGATGTTACTTGATAAAAAATAATTGCGATTTAATTGGGCCAAAAGTTATATTGATATAAGCGACACTTCACACTATGAGTTGTGAGAATGTTGAAAAGCAGCTAGTTGCTTGAAAAACATACTATGCTAATCTGGTAAGTGACGTACGACAAAATACATTAGTCAATACAAATGACGTTAGTATACTTGTATAACATCAAAATTTGCTTAAGAAAATCTGAAAAAAAAAACAATTGACGTCCGTTGTTCATGAGATTCTATGTGTTTAAGAATGGTTCAGGGAAAGATTAATGTGTTCTCAAAGCCTCGATAAGGTACATGTAACTATTTTCCTAGGCTCGTTAAAAACTAATGATCTCAAGAAACATGTCGTGGTCGATATCTTATTGTACTGCCGTTGTTTTTTACTATATCTGGAGTTATTTCGGTCTTCTATTTTCACCATTGTGTTTTGGTAACTTTCTTCATAATGAATTGCTTTGACGTACTTGCAAGGTAAGATATAAGAAACCAATGTGACTAAAGGAGAACATGCTCGTCATGAGCGTTTTCTCCTTCTGTTACATTGGTTTCTACTTGATATCGGTTAAAAGGTACTTTGGTCAATATTAAATGTAAAGCGTTTCGATCTTAATACGTATTAACACTCTGTACATACAGTCAAACTTGTGTTAAGAGGCCAGCCTATGGGACAGATGAAATTGGCTGTTTAAGACAGGTTGGCTGCTTAACACAAGTTGATGTACACTATAAATCTAACAATGGGACTTTCTGTAGTGGTTGTTTAAGGCAGATTGGCTGCTTAAAAGGGTGGCTGCTTAACACAAGTTAGACTGTATGTCCTTAAACCCAAACACGAACTAAACTTTCTTCAAATTGCTATTCTCTTGAATGTACCGTGAAAAAATACGATTGTAGTACAGTTTAAAAGAAAATAATATTTTACTTCAAATTTCCTCAGATCTGCGAACAAACAGCTTTACAGCCCATTTAATCAAAGCGCTGATAGCGCTGAAGGACGAAAGCGTGTTTAAAGCAAGATGAATGAGGATACATTTGAAAATTTCTTTGGGCAACATCTCGAGGAAAACAGCTGCTCCTTTTACCACAAATACTATGATTATTACTTCTGTGAACAGAGACTGAACGATAGTCTATTTTTTGAATATCTGGACATTTTACGATTTCCCATGATGCAACAGTTATAATAATATAGAGCAAAACAAAGCGAGTTAAACCGGACTACATTCCTAGTTCCAAAACGGTATAAGTCCGCACAGTGAAGGTGGATGTTTAATGAGTAATTGGGGTCAGACCGCTGTTTGTGTATCGATAAAGTACCGTCCCTCAAAAAGTGGTATGTAAATTCAATGGACTAAGGCGCTGACGCACCCTTAGTCCAAAAACGTATCCGTGGGAACCAAAAGTGGGCGAACGTGTGTCAGTGTACCAATTAGGAGCACTCGTTTGCACAATCTATGTTCGAACACGGTTTGATTCTTATTGGTGGTTAACACTAGATACAATGATACAAGCAACCAGTTTGAAATAAAAAGGAAATTATACGGCACAGGGAACTTGTTGTTGTAAACGATATTTTTTTTTCAATTAGTATGAATAAGTATTAAACTATAGGAGTCATAGCGTTAAACCTTGTTTCACACATTACGTTTGAAATTAAAGGCCTTTTGTGATGATAAGGACATTTTATTGCAATGTTGACGTTCTGTTGATTTTCGGATTTAACTTTCGGCCAATGCCATAATCGCAGCCTTTGGATCCTCTAAATTACCGATATACACAAGTGTGCCGTCTGATTTTGTTTTTATTTTGAAAACGGTGGTTGTTTTTAATGTTAACGCTTATTAGTGCGTCACCATGTTAAGCTACTTCCGGTCACATGAACAGATGTACAAGTGTCACGTGAACGACCACTTAGCGGCCATGTTACCGGAAGCGATAAATTGTTCGAAGCACCAATTACATGTTCTATTAATCGCTGAGATCTGTCTGTTTGTCCTAATTAAGTGTGTGATGGTAATGATTTTAAGTCTGATTGCAGGGCCTCATTGATTATACGATAAATCTGCGACATGCGACTTGCCCCCCCCCCCACTCCATTTTCTCCATTTTAACCTTTTGTTGCCTTACAGAAGACTTTCAGGCCTGCTTATATTCAGGCTTAGTCCTGTAGGCTTTAAAGGTTACACCGGTAGGCGACAATGGTGCGACATTTGTGCAGTGGTAGAGCATTGACCTCTTTTACCGAAGATCGCGGGTTCGCTGTTCTTTAGGCGAGGTGTAAAGTGTCGGGATTCACCCACAAATCGACGTGGGTGCTGGTGTAATATCTAGTACGCAGTCGACGACAGTGAATTAAACAAGCTTTAAGCTTCCGTCACAATCGATGACAATTGAGTTGATTTAAACTAAATTACACTTATACCGGCTGTTGAAATTAGATACATTACTAACATGTAGTAGTATCTTGCTTTTGCCACAAGCCTACGTGATTTTACCAACTAATTCAAGTAAAATTATTAAGAACTCGACTTCTGAAATGTGATTTATTTTTCATTTCTTATTTTCCTTTTTCGATCGCGCCCCTCTATGTCATAAAGATGGTGAGATATCGTCTTTTACAGCCGGTTGCGTGATAATGTAACGTATCGAATGTAAACCAGAACAGCCGGCGTGTCAAACGAAAGAGATACAGTGTGTTTGGTTTGATAGTGTTTACTTTAAAGGGACTATATCACAAATTGTCTTTTGTGATAAATAAACGTTACAAACGTGATTTTAGTGATCATTGTCACATAGTAAACGACAATTTTAATATCTTTACGACAAAATGGTGATATTACAGGAAAGAAACGTAATATTATTGTCAACAGAATATACCGTTTATACGGTTTACTATATTTACATGATTGTTTTTATATCTTAACCAACCAGCTAAAAGGGTTGGCTTAGCATACATATAGCTTGGATTATTGTTACGCTGAAACGTTGAATGAAATGTATGCATCGCAAAGCAAATCGTTTCTCAAACAATCGGTTTAAAGAGATGTTAATCAATGCCTGGGAACGGCCAGAACATACGTGATTTGTACTGTGATTTGTACTACCGCTCGACACACGGTCTTTTCATCGTTTATTAAAGTTAAATTGACAACATCTCGTTTTGTCTTTTCGCTTATCAAGAGGTACAATGGGGTCCTGATAAAAGACGTCAGTGGCTATGAAAGAAATATGTGACGTTCCAAAAAGTGTTGCACCATATAAGAAGAGACATTAAACATGATTGATAAATATGGTATCACGCGGTCAACCCTGAACCGATTACTTTGTTTTGATAGAGTCCATGAAAACACCATTTCCTTTCTCATTCGATCTATTGCTTCCCTTCCAGACATATAGACAACCATAAAGTTCCGTCTTGACATTGATTTCTTTATTCTCGCTTTTGATTCCCTTTTAAACAAATACGTAACCGACAAAAAACCGTCCTTGCATCGACCTTTTTTCCTCTTTATTGGTTCCCTTTTAGACAATTACGTTATCAACATAAAATCCGTCCTGTCACTGACTTTCTTATCCTCTTTGTTATTCCCCTTTTAAATTAATACATAACAAAGAAAAAGTCTCGTCATACTCTCTTTTATTCTCTCTGTTGTTTCCTTCGGGAAGATACAGCTTGCTACCAAACCAAAAGTTGTCTACATCTTTATTTGCTTTATTCTAAATACTGGTAATATTACAGACAGCTACGCAGCCAACATCGAATTCGTCCACACATTAACTTCTTTATTCTCTCTTTCAAACAATTAAGTCATCAACATTGATTTTATTGTTCTAATTATTGTTTCTCTTTCAGACAATAACAGCTTGTTACCGAATCTAGCTTAATATGAACTTCATTATCTTGTTTATTGTTTACATTTCAGACAACTACGTAACCAACATCGAATCCGTCTTCACATCAACTTCTTTATCTCCTTCATCCTTAACGGTGTGGCCACCATACTCTGGAATGTTCTCGTTACCTACGATAAACTCACCAATCCAGAAGTAACGGATACACTCATCTACAGGAATTTGGTAAGGCAATTGAAAGACATCCGGCAATCATCGATATAAAATCTTAAATCAATAGTATAGTAAAATACTTTGAAGAGTGGCCACTATACTCTGGAATGTTCTTGTCACCTACGATAAACTCACCAACCCGGAGGTCACAGATACACTCATTTACAGAAATCTGGTAAGGCATTTGTGACACATAAGACACAATCATCGATATCAAATCTTATACGAATAGTATAGTAAATTACTTTGAAGAGTGGCCACCATACTCTGGAATGTTCTTGTTATCTACGATAAAGTCACCAACCCAGAAGTTATATATACACATTATCAGAAATTTGGTGAAAAGAAAAGACATTTGTAAGTCATAAGCTTACTGCATTAAATTTCATATCAATGCTGATCATTCAGAAGTTAGAAGCTTTGTCTCAAATTGATGGGACGTGATGATTTTAGTTTGGAGAATTTACAAACAAGCATTTTTATCGACCGACGATAATACTGTACTTTCGTTGAGATACCAAATGATTTTTGAAATTAGTAAATTATGTTGGCATGCACAATAGAAGGTGCTGTCACTCTATTTCACCAGTACTAACTTCGTAATCGTGTTTTTGAAGGGGTCTTAGTCTGCCTGTAAAGGGGAGATAATAAAAACGACATCAATGTATAAGTATATGGGTCTATTTATTTACTCCAATGTTAGTTTGGACATCTGCAAAAACCAAAATAGCAGCACAAGCACAAAAGTTTTTAATTTGTATTAATACTTACCAGCGTAAATACGTTTATCTTTTACATAATGAAATGTTTAAACTATTTGATTCTTTGGTCAAACCAATACTTTGCTTCTCAGCGGAGATATTGGGGTATGAGCACTGCGACATAACCGAATCGGTACAATACAGTTTCTGTAAACGATTTCTAGGGGTAAATCATTCTGTTAACTCATGTGTTGCTCTCGGAGAATGCGGTAGCCTCCCTAAAGTGTGACTTACCAAACAAAAGTAGTAAAATATTGGTGTAAATTAACTCAAATGGGTATACAAGGTACCCCAAACAGTATTATTTGATGTTAAAAAATCTGGATTATGCAGGAAGAATCACATGGGCTTCCAAAGTTAAAAACTGCTGTTCCGCAATAGGTTTGGAATCGTTTGGATATCTCACAATATTGGGGATTGCAATATATATTTAAAGCAATTCAAACAAAGGCTTATAGACTGTGCTAACCAAAATTGGCGATCCTACATTAACAACTCTACTCGGTGTAATTTTTACAACCAATTTAAGTCTACGCTTTCACCAGAAACTTATCTGAACATGGACATTTCTTTTTTCTTTTAAAAAAGCCTGTGCGAAATTCCGTTGCTCAAGCCATAGATTAAGAGGAGAACGGGCAGACACATAAACGTAGCTAGAACAGATAGAATTTGTCTTTACTGTCACAATAATTACAATAAAACTTTTGTCGAGGATGAATATCATATATTTTTCGTATGTCAAAAGTATACAGAAGTACGAGCACAACCTCTTTCAACATGGTACATCGAAGGAGACACTAGATTTGATTTCATCAAACATCTACAACTGAATGATTCCAGAAAATCAAAACTATTATACAAATATATAATAATAAAATGTAATATAAATATATTATATTTTCTTTGACAAATATAACTGATCTATATTTTGGGTATAAATTCGTTTTCTATAGAAACCGGTTTGGATTCAAAATTTGATTGAATTCAAGTCCATTTTGAATATGATATAGATGATTTTTTCATAGATGTTATTTTGAACAATACGGTACTTTGCAGTTTGCATTTAGTAAATTTTATAAATGTTTTTCTTTTTATCAGGGACATAACAATGTTTGCTATTGGACACAGAGTCCTTATGATATGTATTTTGGGCCGGAGGCCTTTTTGTACAAATAAAACATTCTGAGTTCTGAGTATCGCCTACGACAATACGACTTTCATTGTCATACCAAATGGTATTTCAAAGTACAATCTTTTATTCATAAAAGGTGTCCTGCAAAGTGTTGTCATTCCTGAAGCTGTATTTCCCCAGTACCCAGTGTATGTATTCTGTCAGGGTTTCTATCGTGTAATTTCAATTTTTACTTATTCACAAGCGTCCTGCAAGGTTTTTGTCATTCCTGAAGCTGTATTTCACCAGTACAAACTACGCGTATGTATTCTGTAAGGGTTTCTATCGTGTAATTTCATTTTTCATTTTTCACAGGCGTCCTGCAAGGTGTTGTCATTCCTTAAGCTGTATTTCACCAGTACAAACTACGTATGGGTATTCTGCGAAGGTTTCTACCTGTATCGCCTGATAGCCAACGCCTTCTCTCCACCCAAACGACTGATATGGCTGTATGTGGCAGGCTGGGGTATGTCAGTGGTTTGTTTCTTTTCAATTCTTATTCGTAAAATGTATGGCGAACTTCGAAAATTTACCTGGAGACAGTAAGGAACACAAATTCAAGTTATTAATTTACCACATTTCATTTCATATTCTTATTTCTTCCAAATAATGAGGACTACATATTCATACAAACATACAAATAACTCAAGGATATAATTGATAGAGAAAGAAAGAGGGTAACATTTAGAAATAAACATACATGATTTGAACATAATGACTTACATGTATTGATAGTCAGACACGTATACTTGTACCAAAATACACACAGTAATTATAACATCAAGAAATGATCTGTGCACAATAATTTGTGCAACATACACATAAATATATATGCTGTAAGTCATAACACAAGTAACAGAAAAATCAAGTTTTGTCGAAAACCAGATAACATAAAACCTCATTCAATGCCAAATGATAATGCTTTTACTTGTAACCTGGAGATCAAGATCTTGATCCCGAACCGATTTGTAAAGTGATATCTTATTCGTTCTGTTTATTAAAGTGTTTTTAACAACAGTCCGTTTATAAATCGTCGCTAAACGGAGTACATTGCCATGTCTGATGCATGCCAACGACATTTTTGTTGTTGCAGGCATCCCGTTCATTTACACGATGGTGTATGCTGTTGTCCGGCTAGCCAAGGCAAACGAGAGGTAAGTGTTCTGTCTAAGTAAATATAACTTGGTTCATCGTTAAAGATTTTATTTGCGTGAACTATTAAGTTTGCCCTTTAAGCTTTAGGTCCCTGTTATTAATGGTAAAAAAATAAAGACTTAAGACTTTAAGAAAACTTATTACATAGTTTGCCCATGATAATTTTTCCCCTGTAATTAATGGTAGATAATAGACTCTGCCTACTTTCAGATAATGTAAATGATAGTTCACTGTTAACGATCATAGTTCTATTACAATAATTGTTTATTTTAACTCTTCGATATTTGAAAATGAGAAATAAATGTTTCACTAGATTTTGGTTTGCATCACGTGTGTTTAAAACCCGGTTCCGTGTTCCTGTTTATGGAGCTAGGTATTTCCTTGGTAGCTCTTCATTGAATTTTATTAGTGACAAGCGTTAAGTACAAACAGTAAAATAAAAGGTTTAAAAATAAAACGCCATGCGTATGCCAATAGGTCGCTTTATATTATAAAGTGGAGGACACTGGTCCAGAGGAAGACTTTTAGGCTCCGGACACGAGGGTCGTGGGATCGAATCCCGAGAGAAGCAGGTTCCGCCTTGCGACCTTTCATTAATGCACAAATTTTGCGCAAGCGCTGGTTATGATCCAGGAAGCAGAGTCGAGAGTGATTTATCTAAGTTGGAAGAGCTTGGTTCGAAATCGATGTAAAATAGATATGTTTAAGATATATGTGTATAATAAAAAAGGTAAAGCCATCTCTATTACGTTTTCAGTTGTTGGACCATCAGTCTGGGCGGTATGGAATGGATCATGTACGCTCCAAACCTTGCTTGTCTTGCGGTAAGCACTCGAAGAATGTCAGTCAATTTCTCTGACTTTTCTATCCATCTTATGTTTTGTCTACCCTTCTGTTGTTCAGTAAGCCCGTCTATGTCTTTTTGTGTATGTTTATCTGCCTCGTTTTTGTTTGTCTTGTACATATTGTGTATCTTCCTATCTATCCTTTCTATCTCTCCATCGGTACGTCAATAAATGAATGACGTGTTTTATGTTGACATGGATAACGTAAAATGCACATCATTGTGTCTGTTCGAAGTTTTCTCCATATACAGTCAAACTTGTGTTAAGAGGCCAGCCTATGGGACAGACTAAATTGGCTGTTTAAGACAGGTTGGTTGCTTAACACAAATTGATGTACACTATAAAACTAACAATGTGATTTTCTGTAGTGGTTGTTTAAGGCAGGTTGGCTGCTTAAAAGGGTGGTTGCTTAACGCAAGTTAGACTGTAGCCCTCGATCCGAATAGGCACCCTGACTTTGTACTGTGTGTTAGATTTAAAATACAAAATACATTTGGTACTTATAACGTGTATACATGTTAAAAAAGAATGACAAAAAATATGGTTTCCATATCATGGAAGTCAAATGATGACCTAGTACAATGGTGTATTGTGTTAGCTTCAACAAGTCAAAACCATGTTTCAAACTTATACATATTTACCGCAGCGCAAAATCCTTAAAAGCCACTTTCAAACAGTTTCTGATTACGGTATTCGAATTTAGCCAAGGTGACTGTCTCGATATTATCTGGAACGTTTCTTCACAAAAGCTGTATTTGTAGAAGACATCAGTTATTTTGAGAGCCGAACTAGCAACTTATATTTACATTTTGTCTCATTTTTTTTTATTGACAGGCGAATATTTATTTCCTGTCAAGTGTGTTACGGATACTTTTAACACAGCTGCAATCCCATCCGAACGAGCCCAGTAATTTTAGGTGAGTAGACCAGCTGTTGTCCTTATGAATAGCAGAAGACTCAGAAGACCTTAGACCTTGGATATCATAATATTAGCATTCTTATGTTATATGCACAAATACTTATTAAGGAAAATACCCATACGTTTTGAATATTCAGTAATAGCATCCTTATGTTATATGCACATATACTTCACTTACGAAAATACCCATACGTTTTGAATTTTCAGTAATACTTTATTCTCAAACCAGATACGATTACATCAGATTGCTTCAAGAGATCTCTGTCTTATGGATTACAAAGACCAATTGCAACCTGCATTGAATATTGCGATGATTTTTTAAAATGTCGTCATATTTTACGCTCTCCTGCAGTGTTGACATGAAATTTAATAAGAAAACATGAAGTATAATGAAAAAACATGAAGTATAATATAAAAAAGACATGAAGTATAATGGAAAAACATGAAGTATAATGAAAAAACATGAAGTATAATGAAAAATCATGAAGTATAATGAAGAAACATGAATTATGATGAAAATACATAAAGTATGATAAAAAAAAAGACACACTATTGAACCGATTACGAAACACTCCCTTTACAAAACCTGACTGATACAAAGCTTTGAAATATCAACTTAAAAGCAAGAAGATCCATCCATCCATATGAATAACTTCTAATTTCATCTCATTTCCTTTCAAATCGTGTCTGAGAACTCCTTTTATCAAGGATATTGAGATGTGGTATTCTACAGAGAGATAGATAAAGACATGATTATCCGTGCCTGTACTTATTTTACAGGCGTGCCATTAAAGCTACATTTGTCCTCATTCCATTGTTTGGTGTCCAGCTTGTTGTTATTATATACAGACTCCCGCCTGCCTCGCCGGGAGCCATCCACTATGAACGGTTTTCAGAAGTGGTCTCAAATTCTCAGGTAGGCTGTCATTAATATGAATATGTTATCTATGAAAGACTATACTAATGGTTTGTTAACCCTTTCCCAAACAACAAATTTTCGACTTTCCTGAATTGAAAGCGTTTGCAGACCACATTTCAAAATCGGATGAAATGGGAAAATAATCTTCTCATAATATTGTGGGTAGAAGGGAAATTGCTCGTCATTAGCAATTCTCCTTTTCTCACAATGTTTTCCAGAGTCGTCTGCAATAAACTGGTCCTTTGTCGTTATTTTTGGTAATAGTTTAAGTAACAATAATGTTGCTGTGATGAAAGGTAAATTAAAAGATTCACTCATCCACGAAAGAAAAATGCACTTTGGGTAGAAACCCCATAAGCCGACATTTTGAAACATTTTCTTTCTTCGGTATTCGGTAGTTTTCGGTGTAAAAAGCGAATAGTTCTTGTCCAATCTGAACACATCGGGTTTATCAAATGAAAACACCTCTGTAATAATAGGGATGACGCCATATTGGTTACCAGCGGAATGACGTCACTTCACTTTCGTGTTTAAAAAAAGATCTTAAATTTGAAATCTAAAAGGTCGTTAAACTTGATTGTGGAAATAACTTTACATGTAACAACCGCAATTTTGCCATTTGGTATGATTTACTGATAAAAAGATTATTTCAAAGGATGTCCAACCCTTCCATACACATTGAACTACTTAACTTGCACGCTTAGAAAATGTGTTAATTGCCGGATGCCGATTTACCCGAAAAAAAATAACCCTATACTTATATCCGAGGTGTATTTCACAGCTCACGGAAATACCCGAGTAGTTCCGATTGGTTCTTGTCTCAAACGGTGTATACCGAGAACGGCCGAAGTAATCCGACTAAGGAAAATGTTTCAAAATGGCGGGTTTTAGGGCATTCTACCTTAAACGCTCCTGCTTTGGAAAACAAATGAATTAATGAACAAAGGTGTGTTCTTAAGTTAACAAGTATTCTTTTAGAAAATATTGAAAATTATTCGCTGCTTCACATTCACCATGGAAAAAGATCGCGACCACAAAATATAACAAAAAGGAATTCGCTTTTCTACTAAAATGTTTCCAAATCCTACGATTTACTCTTGATGCAATGGAGTTGGTAGAATTTTATTTCAAAATATTATGGTTAATTGATACATACCTTTGGCATTTTTTCTGATAAAACGTTAGGGTTTTGTTTTCATTTATCTATTTTTCTTAAAAATGTGTGTAAGCTAAATGCAGTAGTGCTTTTCGTTTTGTTAAAAATGTTTGAGCTAATCTTATCACCCAAACCTTCCATGAAACGATTTCCACTATCATGGCTATATCTATTTGATTTGAAAGTGTGTCTTAAAAATCACATTGATGAAGAAAAAAGTCATCGAAAAAAGAAATAAGCACCTGTCAAAGTATCTAATATACAGTTTGTATTAAAGTCCATTGACAAAAATGTCATTGACAAAAACTTTCACAAAGGGAACTTAACAAAGGATGCCATACTTGGCATTTTTCATCTGATTTTGAATCTTAAATCTCATAAGTTTCGATATTAATCAAAATTAATTAACGTTCACAACGGAAACCTACCAAAGGATGCTATACTTGGTATTTTACAATTGGTTTTGGATTTTGAATATCATAAGATTAGACCCTGTTTTATGATAATGATTATAAATCTTAAAGGCTCATAAAAGGAGATTGATGCTTTATCAAACTGTATTATTTGGTAAACTTTTGGTCAGATTCAATAGAAGAAAACACCATCAGCACAACTTAAACATGAAAGTCAACCAGAAATTACACAGACTAGCAAGTTTAATAATTTAGATTGTGTGTTTCTTCACCTTTGACCTTGACAGTTGACACACATTTTTGAACCGACCAATCAGAATTCTTTATTTTGAATATGTAAACAAACAGGTTGTTGGTAAACATGATTGAATTGGAGACAACTATATTTCAAGCACAAAATAACTTATGTTAATAGAGTCTATTTAATAGGGTATCAGTGCATTCGTGAATTAATTCCCATGACATTTATGAACATAAAAAAGAAAGCCATATATTTTTTCAGTAATTCATTTGTACTTATCTCCTTTCATGTGCCTTTAAAACCACTAATTAATCATTTTATTCGACTTTATTACAGGGGTTTGTCGTGGCACTCATTTACTGCCTGTGTAATAGTGAGGTAAGATTTAATGTATTTCATTGTACTTATTTGTACGTAGCCATAATGCTTTTCAAAGACGAAATTCCGTTTTTTTTAATTAATCTATTACACCATAGTTATTCTTTACAATGTACTTAAAGAGGCAACATAAGAAACTAGCGTAGTATCAGGATGTCGACTTTATAAAAATGTTGACTCCCTTTTGTCACACTCTTTTCACTATGTATAAATATAATACATTGTATGTACACTAAAAACAATATTATACTACTAGATTTTACAATACTCTTATAGAGTAATTAGTCAATTAACAATTTACAAATGTTTCTCGTGGGACTTGTTCCGAAATGGCCGGTTCGTGAGCCGCGAGCTAGTTAAATTTAATGGTTACCGACGAATATCCGCTAGGCGCCTGGCAAAGTGATAGAAGTTGGGAGGTTCTTCGTATAATTAGTGAAAAGTGTCCCAAAACTGGCTGGCCCTTTCAATAGGGATGACACTTAATAAAATAACCTTTACCTTTTACCTTTACATATAGTCGTATGTATCATTACTTCTTGTCTCTTTGTATATTCTGTCATTTATACTTATTTATTTGTTTAATTGTCGGAAAAAGTGACCTACAGGCCCAACGTGCGCGGGTATTGTATAATTATATAATTATATATACTTTACTGTTTATACTTAGCACATGTCACTAAAATAAAATATTCATTCATTCATTGATATTTCGGAAAAAGCACCGTGTCGGCACTGATAAACATGTTTCGATTAGTTTCGATGGCATTCAATCCTATAATGGATATAAAATCAAACGCAAAATTCCATTGCTCTTATTTATCTAAAACTATCTGAGAATGTTTGCGAATACGTGCCGAAATATAATGGTACTTTTCAAAAATCTTGAAAATATGTTGTATGACAATAAAAAAGTAAAAATAAGTTTGACTTTGTTCAGACTAACCTAACATGAATCCACGATTAGCTCATTTCCGGGAGATCGTCAAACAACATTCTAAAGTAAAGTAACTCTAATAGTACTCTACGGGGTGATTGCATCTTTTACTTCCCTTGAAACCCATGGAGTCATGTTCCGATTAGTTTTATTTTAGATAATGTAACAAACATCAAACCTAAGTTATATTTCTTCCGGTTATATATTCAATGCCGTACTCAATATCTCCTCTGTTTAAAGTATTTGTTGCAAAAGACTGTATAATTCATTGTGACTCAAATATATAGTGCTTATAACAAGCAAAATATCATATTGTCACATTGTTGGTTTGTGTTGTCACCCATGAATGTAGAGATTTGATATGAAGTGTGTATTATGGACCAAAAACCTTACTACAATAAGAGTAGTTTCATTGTCACAGTCCCCGTCAATATCGTATTCAGATTGCATAAGTCACAGACTCTCTTACTTTTTACACTTTAAAATTATCCTTTGCTATTACCGTTAATTCAGAAAGTCACAAAATCCCAGAATGGGTTAAATCACAAATCTCCAATTCGCGGTTTCATCAGAGAGCCAACATTCTGGCCATTGACTTAACCTATCAGTAGTCGATGTCGTACATCAAACTTAACCTTAAATCATTTTTGAGCATACGGGCCTGGGTTTTGTTGTTTGTTGTAGAGTAAATCCTTGCTTTCTTTTATAATGCTTAAAGCTTTGAAAACGAAGCGAGCTCCCACCAAAATATGTATTTCCTTGTTCAATCCATTTAAGCATGTATGTGAATTAAAAACGGAACGGCAACGCTGAATAAATATTAGTCTCAATAATCCAGACATAGATATTTCCTACTACTCAGTTACAGCTTTGACAATTCGAGTTCAACGGATATTTGTATGCATGAATAACACGATTTCCTATCATTTTCTACAGGTGCTTTCTCAGATAAAGCGTTCCGTACGACATGTCCGGTTCGAGGTGCCGTCCGGATCCCGCAGGTTCACCGCTTCCATGATCTTCAACTTTAACCATTCAACGACGCGCAGATCCATCGACATCGGACGGACGGACGAGCGACAGAGCCTGGAACCCTGTCTAAAAACGGATGTGACGTCAGAGACGATACAATCTCGATTCTGATTGGTTGTTAGAGACCGGGGTCGAAATTTCTTCGTGCAGTTCTCTGTACCATGTAATACGTGATTGGTTATTACAGACGGAGTCAGAAAAATTGCTGCATACAATGTACTGTAACGTGTCGCACGTTTGACTTGACGTCAGATAAATGAAAGACGTCGATTCTGTTTGGTTGTTATAAGCAGTTTAAGTTTTCTGCTGTTCAATGAAGAAAACAATGATAAAAGAATCTGGACGTCAGACAAATTCATGATCGATTCTGTTTGATGATGCAGACGATATATATTGCTGTGTCATCATGTTTTAAAGTGACATAACTGAGTGACATGTGGGGCGCTTACAACCTTTATATTGATTGGGTAATGATGACGGTTTATTCTTCTGGGGTAGACGCATGGGTGATATACAGGGTTGATCGTGGCATTGGTGGATATGTGTTCCGTATTGATTATTTGTTGCCTTTACCTTTAGAATGCTGAATAATTTTCTAAAAAAGAAGATTTTTGTGTCGTTTGCTTCACAAACCTTAAGTATATGCTTAATTTTGATGAGGAAAGATACTCGGAGTAGAAAACAGGTTAGACCGGACAGCCGCCTTATTTTTTGCCCAATTTGCTGGGTTAGAAAACTACAAAGTTAAGCTTGTCCAAAGGCAAAATCAAGTAACGGTTATATATCGAATAAAATGCGAAAACACGATATTGGGATAATGGACACAACTGGACACAAATGGACACAAATGGACAGTTTTACTTGTGTCAAATAAGTTTAAGTAAGTGTTTTAGAGGACGCCTTTTTGTTAAGAGATATGAGTTGATCTATAATTTCATCACTTTGAACGAAGACAGATGTTATTGCGCTGTGTACAGTATTTATTTCAGCATTAATTTAATTGATTATCACTTCTGTATATGTTGATGAATATATAAAATGATTTATAAAATAAAATGGAGTAAAATGTCAGGCGCAACGTGTATATACTTTTCCCTTAGTGCAATCATTTGGCATACTTCAGTGGAGTAGGGTTTGGACGAATGTGGTTAGAATGTCTACCTTGGGACATGGAGGTAAGGAACCGTACGCCGTTGACACCTAAGGTGTTGTGGTATGTCCTTTGGCAAGACACATGGCAGAGAAACTGCAGTTAAAGACCGTTTGTATTTAACATGCGCACATGTTGATTGCGATTTCCCTGTTGAGTGTTAGACGCAATACCGTTATAAAACATGGATTATCATATACGATCACATTCGGAACACCTCGGCCATTTCTTAAAATAACCTCGGAGGTAATGGAGAGCCATTTTTGAAAGTAGGTCAGCAACGAAGGGCCAATCATATCAACTCGGCAATCCCCGTCACAAGCCGGGGATTGCCGGAAAGAGCTGATTGACAAAATATGAAACAAAGATGTGTTCATATGATCGTCTTTAATGAAAAGGGTAAAAAAAACATTCAATTGTGATATATAACTAATTCGTGTGTATTTAAATATATATTTAGTGCCTGTGTGCATTTTGCGTTATCCGCCGGAAATAAGGCGAATTACCCCAGGATTTCTGGTGTATTCATGTACTGCCTACGAGGTATATCTACCGACTTGTTACGGGGATTGCCGAGTAGATACGATTGATACTATCAGCGCCGGAAAAGTGATGGTGAACTCATGCGGGGTACACAACGTGGCTAGCATTGGCAAACGTAGGTAAAAGAAAGGCAAAAAACCTATGGCGTGGCCATCTTGTTCGGAATTAAGATCGTAAACATTGGTCACATGATGCCCTTGCCTACATACCAACGTTGTGAATATTACTCAAATGCAGATACATTATAGTATGTCTCTTTGTTTCTCCCTACCGTAAACATATATCAGGGTTAACTGCACCGGAAAACGGATACTTAGTGACTTTTTCGCTCAAACAAAATCGTGAAGACCAATCACAACGAGCCACTTATTGAAAGTCGTGGATGAAGTGCGGTGGATGCTCGGTATGTGAAGCATGCGCAGTAACTTGTGAACGTGGTTTCTACTTCCGATATATTTAACATATGACAAGTACATTGCTTCAATATGAAAGCAACCCTTTACTGAAACCGTCATGGCAACAGCTTACCAATTTTATGCAAAGTAAGACTTTGTTGATATTTAGCTATTCGTTTCGTTTTGGAGATAAACACTTTTCTTATTTTAGCAACGCATAGAAAAATGAAAAGCATGATTTAACGTTGGAGTCGATTGGAACTGAGGATTGAAAAGGTCTCAGGCATAGAATCGATTGCACGACCTCGCACAAAGTGCGTGTGTGCGTGGACTATCAAGAATTAGATGTTCAGCCGTCTTTATGGTAAATAACAACTTGGGACATCCTAGTAAACCCTTTCCCAAACAACAATTTTCGACTGTCCGAAATTGAAAGTGTTTGCAGACGAAATTTCAAATGTGATGAAATTGAAAAATATTCTTCAGAAAAACAGAAATTCTTGTGGGAAAAGGAAAGATTGCTCGTTACGAGCAATTTCTCCTTTTCCCACAAGGTTTTCTAAAGTAGTCTGCAACAAAGTCGTCAAATGTCGTTATTGTTTGGGAAATGGTTAACAAGGTATGGCCACTTCATCAACGGAATTATTAATTCAACAATTATGACGATACTTTAATTGAGACTTAAATAGATGTACATAAACATAATTATTATACAGACAAAACGCATCAGTTGTGTTCAACAGAGCCATGTGCAAAACCTATTCGTACCACAATCCACAACGTACAAGGCCCCAAATAGCAACCGAACCTAAACTTTAAATGTACAATTGCAAACTGTTCATACATTTCTTACACTATCGTGTTGAACCTTAAAGAATAAATACTGTACCTCGGTTAACCCTTTCCCAAACAACAAATTTTCGACTGTCCCAAATTGAAAGAGTATGCAGACGACATTTAAAAATGTGATGAAATTTCAAAATAAGCGTCAGGTAGAACAGAAAACAATGTGGGAAAAGGAAAAATTGCTCGTTACGAGCAATTTCTCCTTTACCCACAATGTTTTCTAAAGTCGTATGCAACAAAGTGGTCAGATGTGGTTATTGTTTGGGAAAGGGTTAATTACACTATCACTAGTGTTAATGATATCTCCGTAAGCACGATATATTCCAGTGCCCAGTGTTTAGTGCTTTCGGGATATCACAACTAGTCTGTATTAACCCTTTCCCAAACAATAACGACATTTGACGACTTTGTTGCAGACGAATTAAGAAAACATTGTTGGAAAAGGATAATTTGCTCGTGACGAGCAATTTTTCCTTTTCCCACAATGTTTTCTGCCCTATCAGAAGAATATTTTCCAATTTCATAACATTTTGAAATGTCGTCTGCAAACTCTTTCAAATTGGGACAGTCGAAAATTTGTTGTTTGGGAAAGGGTTAAGAAAACACACGGGGCATTCGACATGAAATGTCATATTGCACATTTCAACAGACAAATAAAGACATAAATAGCACCAAAAATCGAGAAAACGTTTCTGAGATGGATATTTCGCATGTGTGCCATATAGTACAACGACGCTTAACACTTAGCAAGACATTTAAAAAACAAATGATCATACATTTATCAAACCATCTTCGTCCAAAAAATCTGCAGCAGTTATGTTTATGATACTATTAAGCTAGCCAGGAGAAAGTTTCTGGGATGGATATTTCACATGTGCCATATAGTTCAACGACTCTCAAAACTTGGCAAGACTGTATCAACAAATAATCAAACATTTGTAAAAGCCATCTCTACCCAAAACATCTGCTGCAATTCTATTTCTGATGCTGTTTTTTTTCATAAGTCAAGAGAAAAGAAAATTTCTGAGATGGATATTTCACATGTATGCCATATAGTACCCCGACGCTCCACACTTAGCAAGACTTTTAAAGAACAGAAAAGAAAATTTCTGAGATGGATATTTCACATGTATGCCATATAGTACAACGACGCTCAACACTTAGCAAGACTTTTAAAGAACACGTGATCATACATTTATCAAACCATCTTCGCCCAAAACATCTGCTGCAATTCTGTTTCTGGTGTTGTTGAACTAGCCAGGAGAAAGTTTCTGAGATGGATATTTCAAATGTGTGCCTTAAAGTTCAACGACGCTTTTCACTTAGCAAGACTTTTAAAACAAATAATCAGACATTAACAAAACCATCTTTGTCCAAAACATCTGCTGCAGTTTTGCTTTGTAGTACTCTTGATTTAACTACATATCATCGATACATATTCGGAAGTCGGGCATCCCTCGAACACAAATCCATCATTCGTACACAGGTCCAGTCGATCCTCACTAGCCTTACAACCCACGTTTGTCAGCCATTGTCCTCTCGATAACGTTTCGTCCTTGACCGCGATCGCAGCGCCCTCCCGGAAGCCGAGTTGCGAGCACACAACTTGCGTTTCCGGTCTACCCCACCCATCGTGACAGACGGGTCTCCAAGCGTTCTCGTGATAGATCTCAAGTTTACCGGTGTGTCGAGACAGGTCCAGGTTCTCTTCGTTTGGCTCCAATCGTATCATGTGGTCTGGAAAAGCAAAAAATGGCGATAAAGGATTCTATTTCAATATCAAATAGAGGATAATCAACTCCTTTCGATTGATGTCAAAAATATGTCACGAGAATGGGTTGTTATCAGGTTGAAAAAAAATCGAGTTCGAAGAACGAGTTTTTTCTACATGATAACAACCCATTCAAGTGACATATTTTTTATATCAATCGAAAGAAGTTGATTATTCTATTTATTTATTCCACTATATGAAATATTTTGCCAAAATACCTCCATAAACGCCACAACGAGTATAAAATGGGAGGATCAAAGCAGTTAACAACGCCCATGACGTCATTTTTGCGTCCTATGACGTCATTCACGCGTATGGCTACATTTTAGATTACAAACGTTTTAGCACCGTGTGCAAAAGTGCAGCTGGTCATACACCTGTTACTTTTGAGATATTGAATTCCCATTGACTCCAATGTTAAATCAGCTATTTTCAAGACTCTGCTGAATGAAGAATAGTGTTTTTTACGCTTAGCTATATACAGGAACATCAAGTTTGCCCATTCAACTCTCAGAAACAGCAATAAAATGGACACCTCAATCGTCTCATTTTTTTTCTACGGAGCAAAGTATATTAGTACCGTCCGAAAATCAGTGCACTAGCTGTCAAATCTAGCCGAGGTACCGGCATTTGTGTTCATACATCCCAAACAAATAGTCCTGCAATAAGCAATCAAAACAAACTTTGGGAGCATTGCAGGACTATAATCTATACAGGAAACACATCAGTGTTCTACAAGCTCATCTCTTACCAGCAAAACTATGCACCAGAAGTTGAAACTCAAAATTTCTAAATGGGACTACTTTTGGGTACTACGACCCGGAAGTACTCCGTAACAGGTGCGAGACCAGCTATGACTTTAATGCAAAGGAAGGGTTAAAAAAATAGTTCAGTCAAAACTGATATCATCACTAGTGACGATATTAACTGTGATAAAATTAAAAATTAATACACTGAGAAATCCCTGTATTTCACTGATAGGAATGTAATAAGGTTGCTCATTGATAAGCGAGAGAATTTGAAGCCCTAAATAAAATGTAGTTGAAACAAGACGGTCTTAGTGTTCTATAAAATGCTATTGCCACATATATAAATAGAAGTTGTATACGCTTCCTAAATATAATCTTCTTCTTCTATTCGAAATAGCTGTTGAGAAAAAGCACACTTTCTTAAGGTGTTGATACATGTATATCTAAGTTGGCATAGCCTGTATCTTGTACATCCAAAAGCCTTTGCAACGCTTTTAGACTTAAATACTTGTCATAGAATAATCATGTTTGGTAGCAGTCAGATAATTGCTGTTCAAGAGAGGCAAAACCAGGAGCACGGATAAATGTCCTAACTGTTGTGGTATAACTGACAACTGTCAGTTTAAAAAAAGATTCATCGACTGTGACGGAAGCTTAAAGCTTGTTAAATTCAGTCTCGAACACTACTTTCTGGAAACTAAACAAGTCGTCGCGCATATTTAAGGCCAAGTCCCGGTAATTCTCACTTCGCATAACGTGCATCGAACTCATGATCCTCGGTACAAGAGGCCAACGTTTTACAGATGCACCACTTTAGCCCACGAAACTGTTTTCCTCAGCTTAAAACCCGAAACCGATAAACAAACTGTTGAACAAACACTGAAGGCTACTTATTCAAGACAAATGGTGTTAACGATCTTACCACATATGACCCCGATATCGTTCTGATGGTCATGTGACAGCTGGTCAGGTGCATGCTGGACTGACGTACACCATCTCGTCTGTAGACACGTGACATTGAGACTCCAGAAAACACCACTTCCGGCACCGAATGAACCACTTCCGGCAGAAACGCCGCCGAGATATCCGAGTTTTCGACAGATGTAGGAGGCTTCAACGTGGCTTAAAGGACCGGAAATGGTTCCCCATTGGCCCTTATTGTAAATCTCAACTCGCCCCTCTTTGTCGCTGCTTCCGTTCAACAAAGTCAGATAGGGTTCTGTAAGAGATAAACAGTGGTCTACAACGATTTGTTTTCATTTTTTTTTTTTATCTAATTTCATTAATGGGACTATCTCAGCGATAGTTATCTGTGAGCAACAAATGTAAGAACAATTTACACCATAATGGCACGCTTTGACCCACTTAAAGGAATAAAAACCTTCAGCAACAATTTGTACGAAAGGGAAAAGTATTTGGACAAGCAACTTCTTCTTTAGTTACGATGGTCTGTCTCTTTACGATATCGTTATCATATTCCGTTCATATTAATTGGTCGTTTGTTGTCGCCTTACTGAACGAACGAATCTTACTGGTCATACTTTGAAACTAACTTTAATATACATTTTGCTTCATCCTACTCTCTCATTCTTTTCATTTCTTGTTTTATTATTATTCTTTTTTTAAAAAGTGGACAATGTGGAAGACACACCCATAAAGGTATCCATAAAGTAAAGGGTACAGAAAACATAAGGTTAACCAGATGCGCTATCGGTGCTGAGATGGGCTCTCAATCCAGACATGTGTAATGTCGGTGGTTCATGAGCGAATCCTTTTAAAACTTGTTGTTGATTGAAAACCAAATCACAGGCTAGTCCGAATGAAAGAGACATAGGTAGTTACTTCTTGTGAAATAGAACTAAGACTGGGATCATCCGAGTTATTCACAGGCCGACCCTTCACTAAACGAATGATACGCGTATGTCTTTGAGCAATGAATCCTTCTGTTCTATTTGTTTCTAAAGGGTTTTCTTTTTGAAACAGATAAATCAAAGTGATGTACAATGTATAAATGATCAAGAGGATCGGGTGTATGTAACAAAGAGAACAGTGAGTTGTAAAAAGAGTTATGTTATCTCAAGTGGTATTGAGTGTTTCACACGGCTTTGAGTGCAAGCAAAACGATTTCTGTGTTATGTTTTTTTTAGAATGCAACATACTCTATGCCTACGGGAAGATATATATTTTTTTAGCTTTGCCCCTCATTATGTGCCTTACCAGTACTGTACAACAGTCCTCAAAGAACGGACTTCTCTTGAACAATAAAATATTATTCCATATCAACAATATGAACAGTATATGTATGAGTCAGTCGTAACTTACACCCTTAACAGTCTGGTACAAGATAAAGGCGGACCAGGTCTGTGAATCTTACGGCTTTCCTGGATAAACCATTACTAGGCTAGGGCTTTGAAGTAACTTGCCCACGAAACCAGACGTAAGGATGGGACTCGAACGCGGGACACCGAGAATCTAACCCGCCACCGTAATCACTGAGCGATTAACGAATCGATTGTTTCATCTAAAAAGGATTCGTTAGAAGAAAGGGATTATCGTTCTTCAAGTCCTTCCATGTTAAAAAGTTATAACACGTTTTTCCCACCAACAGGTGTCGCAATGAAGGGGGTAATACCCGAACGTTCTTTAACCACGTGTTAATTATACGCACGTGCACAAGAACCCCCTCAAATATTCGGCACGATACGCTGTGACCTAATTCTGCTGATAAGCCACGTGTAAGCATCCTTGATATTATGTTTCCTGGTTCGAATGTGATAAGATAAATCGAGTTTATCTTGAAACACCCTTCGCGTCTCTCGACCTTGAAAAAAAACCCTACAGAATGGACCTGTGGTAAAAACTGAACATTCGCTCATAAAGAGAAATGTCCCATTACCGAAAACCAAGCAACACGAGTGATGGATGCGCAATATTTCGGACGTTTTTATCTCTTACGAAGACTATAAAGGTGACCGAATAACACACGACTAATCAAAACTTTTCAAAATATGCATACGAAATCATTGTAGCTGATGGAAATCTTATATAACCTGAACATCCAATTCTTTGCAGTTTTCAAATGATGGTTACTGAAAATGCATTTAGTATTAGACAGAGGAAATCAAGGGAATACTTGAGGAAAGTTAGCTGCAACAATTTATTATAGAATAATTGTTTTACCATATACATACCTGGTTCCCCTAGCAAATAGGTCAAAGCCGGGATCAATCTATTGAGCTTGACACTGGTTCCATGCACGAATGTCATCATGCTGGCCATGACCGAGCTCTGATTGGTCAAATCAGACAGATAACCAAATTCCAGTTTCTGAACATCGCAACCCTTTTCTGCTTTGTCAATAGATACACCTTTGGACGCCTCGTTGAATTTACTTAGCATTTCATGAAGATTTGTCTGTGACTTCAATAACTCTGCAGTTAAATATCTCTGCGGTTTGAACAACGACGAAGCGTCTATTTGCTGTTTTGAGGCAATGTCCTTTGTCTTAGTGAACATTTCGTTGGAGATTTTAAGCGATTTGTTCATCTGACTCTCAACAAACCGCATGCTATGGAAGAGATACGGAATCCAGCCGGTGTTGGATGCTATCGCCTCCGTGAGTTGGTATATCCACTCGGTCCGATTCTGGATGTCCTTCAGGGAGTCACTGGCACCAACCTTGGGGTCATCGCGGGCGAAGTTATCAAGCTTTCTAAACAACGGCTTGTTGGTGATTGGCTCCGCTTGAACCTTGTGCAATCGGCTGACCTCTGCCTCGAGTTTACCGAGACTGAGTTGTATCGATGACGTGCTTGTGGTGGCTAGCTCCGTCAACAGTTCAAGAAGTTGTGTCCCGTTATACGACAGCCGTGATATTTCGTTTATAGTTTCCTTTGATATCTGGCACATACCTCGCTGGTCTTCACCGCGTTTGGGGGAGCCACGATCATCGTTATTATCTCTGTCAAATTGGACGAACTCCCCAACATCCGGTAGGCTTTCGTTGAAGAGACCAAGCGTACCGTTTAACAAGTACGCGCGAATATCCTCCCTGAGTTTGAGTTGATCGCTAGCTATAAGCTCTGCGTCCGCAATAACCCGCTCGATGAGACTCCCCGTGTGCTTGTAGAGGGTCACTGACTGATAAATGTTCTCGTTGACGGTCGATAGCGCTCTCATCAGTTTTCTAGACTGGTTCCTAAAGCTGGGCCCATTAATCATGCTCGGATTACAGGGGACCGGCCTAGACTGGGCACTGACCTCTGTAAGGTTCTTTAACCTGTCTTCAACCATCTCCAGCAATCTACTACATGTTGCGTGAGTAACGGAGTCAACGACCTTATGTTCTTTGTTATCTGGCTCAACCTTCATATTCTCATCCACGAATACGTTCTTTCGACGGGGAACTTCCGAAGAAAAATTGTTCAACAGATTCGACAACCCGTTCCGAATGTCGTGCGTTTCTGTAAATATCTGTGATATGTTAGCTTGCATGACCTGAATCGCTTGTTGCGATTTGGAGACGGAAGGGATTAAATTTTCTGCCACGTCTTGCTGAACATGCTCGGTTATGTTAAGTAAGAACAACGTTCCTTTCGCAACATCTGACGTCATGATCATGGAGTTTTCAGTGTTAAGCAATATGTCCGTTTGAATGTTTCTAACCGTGTCCGTGTCGATTCTAATCTCGTTTGTATCGTTCTTCACTTCGCCCATGATCTTGTTGGCCTTGCCCATGTCTCTCTTGAGTTCCTCCAGTCGACTCTGCATGTCAGCGTGAAAGTGTACCAGATTCTGTTCGATTGCTTGGAACATCCCGGTGTTCAACGATTGCAAATCGAGCATTTCCTTTTTAATCGAACCGAGACCTTGATCAAACGCTTTATTTTGTTGACTAGCGTGGTCGAGTTGTCGATTTATTCCGTGAAGCACTGTGTCGACCGTCTGCAGATGCGTGTTAATCGTTCTGAACCCGCGAACGTTATAATATTGGATCGTATGCACACCCCGCTCCAGGGTCGATAGACGCTTGTGAAATGTATCGAACTTATTGTCAACAATATCCAGAAAACCGTCCAGAAGATACTGATCAACCGGATCTAGGACATCCTTTTTTTTCTTCGGCTTCGACGACTGTTTTGTGGAATGCGGTGTCGATGGCGTAGTCTTTACGGGCCCACCGTTTAACTGACTCTCGGTCGTGACGAAGTTATCTATATATTTCGTTGAATCGTAATAAATACCATTTGTGGTGTAGTCAATGTCGTCGCGTATCTCGTTTTTAGTTCGGTCTTTCACGAGTTCGTCTTCGGATTTCGCGACACAAGCCAAAAGTAAACAACAATGTATAATCACGTGTAGTGTCTGTCGAGATTTCGCCGCCATATTGGATGTCTTAGTATCCCAACTTCTTTACTGATTCGTTTGGACTAATCTGTAAATTTAAGAAAATGATGATGATTAAGTCATTATCTAATAAAACCTGTTAAAACAAGTTCTGTACTGCATACGTGTTTGATGGTAAGCTCTGTCATTTCGTAGTATGTCTTTATTGTGAAAGGCCAAGTACTATGTAATTTGACACAAAAGTATATCTTTAGGCCTATGTGTAAAGTTATTGGTTTTTATATCATGTTGTGCTACATTCGATGAGTCATGCCACATAAGATGCATTGCGTCATCGTTAATTGGTGATGTCATATTACAAATCCTAAATCAATTACTTATCTACAGTACATCTGTGTCAAAGTCTTTCCCCAGAATATTCAAATTAAGTTAAGGACACTTTCTCGTCAACATACAGTTAATAAGTCATTCTACCTTAGTGCACCGTATTTGTTTTACATCGATTGTAAAGGAACGATAAAGCTTGTTCAGCGTCCCTCTCGATGACTTACTGTCTTTGTTCTATTCGGTTGGATCTCAACCTTACGATGCCTTTCTGTTATTGTTATTGTCGGAAGGCCGATGGTTTCCTACTTTGCCCCCTCTAATACAGGTTAATGTGTGTTTGTTTACAATAATCATCCCTTCGTAAATGCTTGTTAAACGCTAATGGCTACGTTATCTCGGGGTTCGTATTACAACATATGGCTCGCATCTAGTCTTAATGCAACTGCGTCGGGCAAAGACAATGTTTTCGGGAGGTAATATATGCTTGATGTTTCTGCAACGTTTTGGACATATAGACTACTCGCTCAAAAAAGTATTGATATCCAACAACCATTCGGATCACCTCTGCAAAGGATGTGCCAGTTTACAGTGTAGTGACTAATGAATTGGTCCACGCGAAGAGCTAATAAATACTTATGTTATGATTATAAGGTATTTGGTCATCAGCATTTTGGAGGTATGATCGCTCAATGAATTTGTAGAGATATCAAAATGACTTTTGGCCAACGCTTCAAATGTCGTAAATGATTGTTAGTCCAAAATGTTGCTGCATCTTTACGCGTGTGCTGCCTCAATCATGCTTTGTTTTTGTTGTTCTAAATGTTGATAGTTATGTAAGCCGAAGCAAAGTAATCAATTATAAAATGAAAGAGAGTTTCTGATGCGTAGTGATTTCTTTTTGTGTCAAAGGAATTTATATTCCATCTTAAATTCAACTGCAAGAGGTTCTAGAATGATGATCTACTTAATCCGTCGGCTGTAGAAAGATTTAACCTTGTACTCTATTACAATTTTCCCATAGCTCAAATCAACGGCACGAATGATAAATTGTTTTATCTGATAACAGATAAGCAATTTGTGTTCTTTTCGGCAGCTTTCCCGATTGCTTATCAGTCATTTTATGTAGGTATGAAAAACCACATACCTAACAATCCGTGGCGTTTGTGTGACCACAGCTGCTGGCATGTTATGATTTCAATTTGAAAACCATGGTTGGAATGAAGACGAAACTGTTCTTTGCATTTGGAATTCACATATGCATTCTTTTAAACATTTTCCACCTTAATACCATAAGTAATGATGTGTGTATGGGTAAGCGTGTGTGTGTGTGGGTGGGGGGAGGGGAGGGGAGTGCATGTGTGCATATATATTTTTATCATTCTTCAAGTATATGATGATATGGAGGTGGTGAATCTTTTGCTATATTATTTGTCAATCATGAGTAGTATATGCTTCAGTTAAAATAAAATATTCTTCTTTTATGTAATGTTATAGTGAAATTCAAACGCAACTAACAGTTCCATTCCAAAAATGATTTTCTTTTTCATTCCGGGAATATATTCCAATTTTACACCTATTCATTTGTAAGCATCCGTCTGTTTCGATTTGATTAAGGGCGGTCAAATATAGGGCGGCCAGGAAAGAAATTTGATGAAGAAATAAAATCTTCAGTGTAATTGGTAAAGACTGCCTCACTTGTACTGTTCAGGGAAAATGGGTTTTTAGGTTAACATTTCGGGGTAATTGAGAACGTCTGTCTTGCGGTTAATATCTCTGTTTGAACCCTTTACTCGAGATACATACGGTTCATCGTATCTGCAGCGAGAGACTTGAGTATGTGCTCCAAAGAGGAATTTGCTCGTTGTTAGTATTGTATCTATTTCTTGAAACGCCACGCCGCCAAAATGAAGGACATATCTGACGGAATTGAATGAGAGAGGACAGAATATGAAATGCGTAATTGTTTTAAAAAGCAATGACTTCTAACTTCTAAGCATCCATGTAAAGTGGTCTAGTTCCTTTTAAACGCCTTGCCCTTTCACAAACGGCTGAAACCATCACACCATCATCGCCATCGTTACATTGAAGACGTATTCGAAGAAGGAAGGTTTTAGCTTGTGTACTTGTAGTCAAATACATACACTGAATTTGCCATAATTATTTCAAATGAAGTTTTACCACATACTTTCATTTGCCATGAACTCTGGCTTCTATGTAGTTAACGAACAATAATCACAGCTTTATATACATGAATTGTATTCTATAATATACAGTACTGTATGTGGTAATGAGGGGCCGAATGCCTTTTTGTACAATAAAAACGTGTAACTTACTTGTTACTGCCAAATCAAAAATGTTAGTATCGGGGTCTGAGTCATGCTCAAATAGACAGAACCAGCTGCAAAAAGTAGCAGTTAAGACAATTGAAGAATACATCAACACAGCTGGTAGAACATAGTTGCCAAGAAAGACATGCGGTGTGCATTTACTGGCTGTCGTTCGACCGCCTTCTATCTTATCCCTTCCCAAACAATAACGATATTTGACTGCTTTGTTGCAGACAACTTTAGAAAACATTGTGGGAAAAGGAGAAATTGCTCGCAACGAGCAATTTTTCCTTTTCCACGAGGTTTTCTGCTCCATCTGAAGTATATATTTCAATTTCATCACCTTTTGAAATGTCGTCTGCAAACTCTTTCAATTTGGGACAGTTGAAACTTGGCGTTTGGTAAAGGGTTATCTGAGTCATATGTACGCATTGGTTTTGTTTATGAGGAGCACTGATTGTAAACAAATACCTATCCTGGAACCCATATGAATGTGATCAATCATGAAAATGATGTTAAAACCAGAAGGTAATTTAGCGTATTTCTGTAATTTAAAATCGATTGAAACGATAATATTTAACCCTTTCCCAAACAATAACGACATTTGACCACTTTGCTGCAGACAACTTTAGAAAACTGGGGGAAAGGGGAAATAGCTCGTAACGAGCAATTTTACCATTTCCCACAACGTTTTCTGCTCTATCTGAAGTATATTTTTCAATTTCATCACATTTTGAAATGTCGTCTGCAAACTCTTTCTGGAATCAATATGAAAGACTGAATGTGATCTATCATGGAAATGATGTTAAAACCAGACGGTAATCTAGCGTATTTCTATAATTTCAAATCGATTGTAACGATAATATTCAACCCTTTCCCAAACAAAAACGACATTGGACCACTTTGTTGCAGACGACTTTATAAAACTGTGTAACGAGCAGTTTTTCCTTTTCCCACAACGTTTTCTGCACTATGAGAAGATTGTTTTACAATTTCATCACATTTTAAAATGTCGTCTGCAAACTCTTTCAATTTGGGAAAGTCGAAAACTTGCTGTTTGGGAAAGGGTTAAAGATTCTTGTTGGGTTGTTTCAGATGTGAACAATTGTTGTCTATAAAACTGAACAACGTTGTTGTTTCATATGATACGCACTGAAGAATAGCTATCTGAATAAAAATTTGATTGTTTTTCATTCTTTAAATTGTGTATACAGTGAACGAGCATGCATTTTATTCCAAAATCGTGCCATCACTTTTGGGTCTAAGCAGATCTATGTTGCATTGTTCACATATGAGAAATTTTACGATGCAAAATGAAAAATGTTTGAAATAGTACAGTGTGTGTATTGTTGTTTGATAAACAATTAAAAGTAGTTAACGAAATCATTGTTAATACAGGGATTGTTAATACATCGAAGTATTACAGTTTATATGTGGTAGATCGCAAAGACTGTTGTAATGCTTTTGGATCTAATAACATATCAATTCACAGTTAACAGGCTTGAAAAGCTAAAACACTAACTAATTCTGCTTACAATGGCTTTTCTCCAGTGTGCTTCATAAGACAGATCAGTTGTTGTGCAGTTTTATTATGATTAAGTTTTAACTTAAAAATATCATCACCTCTGTTAACAAGCAGATTTAAAGCAGCCACGCAGAAATTTATTTATAAGGATGGGACCAAAGAAACTGATACACTGACAAATGTTTATTTCGGTAACGAGGCCTTCGGCCCATAATACACTCAATAATACATTTTGATACAGATGACAGAGGGAGATGCAGTAGTGAGAATAAACAATATTGTTTAAATATCTAATAATCTGCTTCTAAAGAGTAGTTACTCAACTGAATTGCTATATATAACAATTCCGATTAGTACCCACTGCAAAGGGTCTCAGAGAAACACCTCATCTACAATGTATGTTAACCTTAACAACAAACGAATGTTTACACCATCAAATGGGTGGTGTTGTGGAGACATTAAACACGATGTAAACAATCAGTTGCCAACATGCATCAATCGAAAAGGTAAAACAATAAACAAAGAAAATATTTTAGAACAAAATCAAAAGATAATTACCTACATACCCATCCTAATAAAAGACGAACTTGTCCAATCCGCCTTGCGATCGAATCTCGTACAAATAAGATACACATACACACATCTAGTTACTATCCTAGAAGGGCAGTCTTATCTCGCCGCGTGGAACATATCAACAGACGGGACGAATGCTCTGTTAACCCTTAGAATGCTGGGTAATTTTCTAAAAATATATTTTTGTGTCGTCTGTTTTCTCAAAACCTTAATTATCTGCTGAGTTTTGATGAGGGATGATACTCAGAGTAGCAGACAGGTTAGATCACGGGCCAGCCGCCCAATTTACTTGGCGGCTGGCCCGGATCTAACCTGTTTGCATAAGCATGAAGTGGGTTCCAGCACTGTAAGGGTTAATCTAACCTAGTGGATAGCGTGATACTTCGTGTAACGAGCACGTTATCATTTAATTACCTCTCCGCCCTAAAAACACCACTAGAATCGCTTTACCCCTTCCCCCATGGAGATAAATGTGACTGTTCCAAATAGAAAGCAGCAGCAGTAGCAGACGACAAAACGAATTGACAAAAGAACACGTTGTATTGGCGGTATTGCACATTCAAACCATTATGTGAACATGGGATTAGAGCAAATTAATCTTTGAATAAAGTGGTTGCTAAAGTCTGAGTTTTTAAAGGTGCTTGTTCACACATGAGACAATTAGCAAGTCAAAAAAAGTCGTTGAAGCAGTTTTGTAATGCATAATGCTTATATGATGATGAAAAATAGCTACTGAACGCAACACTGGTTCACCTTTTGATATATAGATATTTACAGACGTTATGCGATGGATTTCAAATCGATTGCAACGCTTTTGGATCCGTAAACACATATTTTTTCATTGTATGAGACTATAAGTAGTTTTAAAAGTAGGAACTTCGTTGACTTCCTATTGCAAACGTATCATACAACATAACAGCTGATGTACAGTGTTTAAAGGCACATAAAAGGAGATTAATGCTATATCAAACTATTTTATTTGGCAAACTTTTGATCAAATTAAGTTAGTTATCACCAAAAACAACCATCTGCAAAACTTGAACGTGAAAGTCTACCAGAAGTAACCTAGATTAGCAAGTTTAAGAAGTCAGATTGCCTCATTCTTCACCTCTGACCTTGACAGTTGATACACTTCGACCAATCAGAATTCTTTATTTTGAATATGTCAACAAACAGGTTGTTGATAAACATGATTTGATTGGAGACAACTATATTTCAAGCACAAAATAACTTATTTTGAAGAAATCTTTTTAATAGGGTCTAATTGCATTTGTAAATTAATTCCCATGACTTTTATGAACATAATTAAAGAACTCCATATATTTTTTCAGTAATTCATTTGTACTTATCTCCTTTGATGTGCCTTTAAGAAATACAAGTTTAATGTTTCCAACAAGCAGCTTTAAGGCGCATGGACAGCTAAGGTCATTTAGCTCGAGTTATGATGGTATCTATAGATGCGTGTACAGTAAAGTGTACACTGTACTGTATTCAATTGTTCACAGGCTAGAACGTTGATGTATACAATAAAGATTAAGAATTCTTAATGAATGTTTGATAGTTATAGATACTACGCAACGAGCGAATAATGTTAAATAAATCATTTGTAATAATTGGACACCAAATTGCAAGCAGCAGCAGGCAACAACAAAAGAAACATTGAAACAAGGATTCCTTAATAAAAATGGACAGATATCATTGTGACAAAAGGATGATGAGCAATTCATCCTTTTGTCACAGTGGGGTTTTTTAGGCCTTATGCAGCAAAGTGGGTATTATTGGGTAAGTGGTTAAGACAGGGGTCTTATTGTCTTTGGACTAAGGGTGTGTCAGTACCTTAGTCCATTGCATTTACATACCACTTTTTGAGGGACGGTACTTTATCGATCCACTAACAGCGGTCTGACACCAATTACTCATTAAACGTCTGCCTTCACTGTGCGGACGTATACCTTCTTGGAACTAGGAATGCATAACCAGCACTCGAGATTAATGAATGATCGCAAAGGGGATCCCGCTTCCCACGGGATTCCAGAAAGGCGTGACGTCTCCAGCTTGCCCAATGTCGCCAAAATACGCACTTGTGCATACTGAAGAAGGCTGTTTCGTGAGTTTCCGACGTAATCTACCATTACAAGGGTTGAAGATCAATCCCTGCATGAAGCGTTTAGTTCAATCTTGGTGCTCAACCGCTACAAAACGTTAGGTATAAAAAAAAAAAACATTTGGAGGTAACATTCCTTGGCTGTTTTCTTTCTTTGGTACCAATGACCGAATAGGCTGACAGACAAACTTGCGGTCAAGAGTAGTAGACAGAGAAAATAGAAACACAGATTTTTCTGGGCGGATAGTCTGCAAGACCGGCATATCGACATATAGCCATGCGGGTAGCAGATAGACAGGTGACCAAATAGGCAATATGTTAAGCAGGTAAGTTCTTTCGTCCATTAAAGCATCATACCCGTGAATCAAAAGACCCCAAACATTCTTTTACTCACTTTTTTGTATGAATTCCGCAAATAGATGTTTTCCTATTTGTTCTATTTCGTTAAGACAAAATAACACAGGTCACTTTTTTTTTCAGAATGCTGACGAGTAATACAGGCCTTTGGAACATGATTTTATTGATTTTACACTTAAACTAACATGCTTTGTGGCTCGCTCTGCAGTTCAATGTGTTGCGATTCTAAGCAGGACCACATATTAGGTGGTCTTGAGGTCGATATCTCGTCCATACCCTATTCAAAAAGAAATAGCATCATGAGAACATATCTGTTATGAAGAAAGGTAACTCTTACTTAACTGATATATCAATTCTATACGAGTTGTTTCCCTTTGACCACTGAACTACATGAATGTGAAACAAGCCATTCGAACTATAATACAAAATTTTATTATCTTATTTTTCCCTAATTCATGTATAATGCTTATGATATTTTTTCTCACCCTATAAAGTTGAGCAATGCTATGCATAATTAATGAAACAACAACATCTGCATCGATAAGCGATCGAAACGAGTCTGCGGAAGGATACATATCCAACTTACAAGGATGTTTTGAAATGTCCGATGGTGGTTGGAATCGAGCACTAACCTTGCGTTTCGTGAACGTAATAACTTTGCACTCGTTCTCGGGCAAAACAAGAATATCTATCAGTGATTGAAGTGTTAAGTTGAATAATCAGTTGAGGAAGGATCATGCCTCCACCAAACCGGTCTCGTTCACGATCGCCATTGCGAGCGGACGAGGACAAAATCGACAGAAGAAGGTCCTCGAGATCGCGGTCTAGAGAGAGAAAACACAAAAGTGTTCCAGACAGGGAAGGAAGGTAAACGTTCTTTATACGTTTTATACTTTTCATTTTGAAGTGTCTTAATTGAATTATATGAAACTATCTCACGAGTGATTTCGCTTGACAAGCTATGTCGTATGTGCCTTAGGTTTCTAATAATTTGGTAGTCTTGTCATTTCGTACTCAAGTCGTTTCGTACTATGTAGTTAGATCGTGCCTTTTTGGCTCGCACGTATTCTGGTCAACTTGTTCGGTGCATTTAACATCCTGAGTTCATGCCAGAAAGACTGTTAGACTCATTTAATTTGCCAAAATTGCCATATCACATATTTTTTAAAAAGGACTTTCTCACAAATTGGGATTTTATCTTTTCCAAATGAAGTGTCTTCTTCTTCAAAAAAAAAATGACAACATATATCTCATAGAAGTAACATAAGACTAGAATATTTGTACATCTTTCTATACCTGTTCATAACCATGCGGAAAAGATTTAGAACATTCATATTACAGAAATTGCAATTTGTTTTAACAACAATACAACATAAAAGGAGCATAGTGCATTAAATGATGAGACTGATATGCGTTTAATTCAAATTCTAAATCATTCTAAACTTAATATGTTTCGTTACAAAAATGTTCCAAAGCATTTAACCCTTTCCCAAACAACAAATTTTCCACTGTCCCAAATTGAAAGAGTTTGCAGACAACATTTCAAAATGTGATGAAATTGAAAAGTGATCGTCACGAGCAATTTCTCCTTTTCCCACAATGTTTTCTTAAGTCGTCTGCACCAAAGTGGTCAAATGTCGTTATTGTTTTGGAAAGGGATAAGGGTTATTATTTGAAGTCTACTTATGATGACTATTTTATAACAATCAAAAGCCGTTTTAAACACACTATCAAATTTATGAACCATTCCTTACATAGGCGTAGAAGCCGCTCTAGAAGCCGTGAAAGAAGACACAGAAGTAGAAGTAGGGAGAAAAAGAGCGGAAAACATAAACATAAAGAGAAGGACAGCAAACGAGACAGGTATGTTCAGTAACTTCTGTATATATACAGTCATACTTGTGTTAAGAGGTCAGCCTATGGGACAGAGTAAATTGGCTGTTTAAGACAGGTTGGCTGCTTATCACCAATTGATGTACACTATAAATCTAACAATGGGACTTTCTGTAATGGCTGTTTAAGGCAGGTTGGCTGCTTAAAAGGGTGGCTGCTTAACACAAGTTTGACTGTACAGTTATTTTAAACTAAGCCAAGTTTTAAGCTACAACAAACCAGAGACAGATAAGTAATTCATGGTTTTTTTTTAAATAATTCAGTCTTGGAAAAACTAAAAATCATTAGAATAGTATTATTGAATGAATTATATTGAAAGATTTGAGGCTGTGCTTTATCTCTTCAGCCATGTTATTAAAATAAATGTAGATGCAAAGAGCACGTCTAGAAATGAAGGTTTTGAATAATTTTTCCAAGTGTTTTGTTTCTACCCTACACATCTGTTTCCATACAACTATACATGTATATATGTGTTGATAACATAGCACATATTGAGTAATTCCATATTCATGTTGATAAACATATTTACTGGCTTTATCCTTTTCATACAATGATTTAAGACTATTTGTATGACTTTGCTAAATCCTTAAGACTGTTATGTAAATTAGTTTTTTCTTTGTGATTTTGCAGAGAAAAAGCCGAGGATCCAGAAGTAAAAGATGAGGAAGATGACAAAAAGAAGAAAAAGAATCCCCTGTCACTGGAAGAGCTGCTAGCCAAGAAGAAGGCAGAAGAAGAGGCTTTAGCTAAGGTACATTGACCAATTTATTCATATTCATTTGGTGATCATTTGTAAGAAGATACCATGTGGGTTTCAAATCCCCATGACAGCAATTGGACTTTCATGAAAGGTATTCTCCCGACTGACTTATGGAAGGCCAATGGTTCTACCAAGCTTAACTAGCCAATGGGCAGTTGAGTATGGGATCTTCCTCCATCATTAAAAGTTTGGCATTTCAACATAGCTGAAACAATAATGACATGATGTAAAACCCATGTTAATAAATGAATAAGTAAGACAAAAATGGTTCTTACTTTTAAGAGATGATTATTTTTGATGTGCAGAAATCATCAATCATTTGAAAGAATAGTGGCCACACTTGTACAAATTTTGGATTCTTTCTAATGCTGAAAGAGCACTTATTTAAAGAAATTATTTCTGGTTCTGTGGGAGTTTCTTTTGGCCTCTTTAGAGGTGAATCACCTCCTACTGGTGAATCAATAAATGAAAAATAAATGAAAAATTGTTGACACAGTGTTAAACCCAATTGTTTAAAATAGTACGAAATAATGAATGCTCTTCATGAGAGGAAACTGCCCTTAAATCATGGTAATTCAATTGTTAGCAATCAACATGGAAGTTTTCAATGTTATGTTGTTGCTTTTTTTTTTTCATTTCAGTAGTTTTAATGTTTCTTGCTGCTTATTAATAAAGGATCATAATTCTTCTGTTTGATGCAGTTTTATGGACTATGGAGATGCTGCAAATTTTTAATTTCACCAGCAATTTATTTTAACAAGTTCATTTGAATTTTCTTAAAGGAAAAGTTTTGTTTATATTATATAATTGATTGATTTCTATTGTTCCTTTCATTTCAAACTTGTAAAATTTCCCACTTGACAATATATTCCTGTTGTCTAACCCAGATATTTATATTTCAGCCTGTTTTCCTAACAAAAGAAGAAAGGGCTGCTCTAGCATTGAAACGTAGACAAGAGGAAGTTGATGCAAAGAGAAAGCAAACAGAAGAAGAGAGGAAGAAACAGATGGAATTCCTAAATAAGGGCAATTCAAGAGGTAAAGATTCAGAATATATCAGTGTTTTTTTTTTTTTATTAAATATTCTGCTTTATTTGGCCCACATTCTAGAGTACCAGTATATATTTTTGTCCAAATATTTGAAAAATCGCCTCTCGAAAGTGTAGAAATGTTTAGTGTTCAACTTGAGCATAATGTGTTGATGAAAAAAAGGAGATATTTTTGTCCTCTACGTATGGTAAATAATAGTGTAAAAACTTTATTTTGTACTGTTACTTGCTAAGCATAGAAATTTCCCCTTTTATGGGATGCCAAAAATGAAAAAAACACTGAACTCTTAAAATATAGATTATTTGTAACCCATGAAACAGAACTGGCTAATGAGAGACAGATTCCCAACTGACATATGGAATTGCCAGTTAAATTTAGGTTCATTCTCTGTCGTTATGAATAAGGCAGGGCGACACTATTGAAATAATGTTGATACGATATATAAACCATCACAAGTATATAAACTTTGAAATAAAAAACTGGTAATTGATTTTATTTTGTGAGTAGAGTTCGATTTTTCTGCTTTTATATTTATGTTTTAAGGATGTCTTCTTTTGCAAATGCCACATTAATTTATTCCATTTTTGTAGATTTAAGCCTTAAAATAAAATGCACAAGAAAACTTCCTTAAACAGTTTGTCCATATGAAATTTTTAGCCTCTGCTTTCAGGGCTTTTTTACGTTATATAACAGACTCCCATAAAAGGCACATTCCCAATTAGAAATTCCTTTAAAATCATGCAGTTTTCCCCAAAACTCAGTCATACCAGCTTTTAGGTTTCCCATTTCAGCAATGAAAGTTCAACTGGCTTGGGCCTTTTCCCATTTGAAGGAAAAAAAGCCCTGGCTTTCTTTAAAAGCAATTTAACCTAAAACAAAATTAAACTTTTAGATGACCGTGATCGTCGTGATACCCGATATGATCGTGATCAGTTTCGCAGGAGGGATGATGACCGGTTCCAGGATCGGGAGAGAGATCGTGACAGGGACCGGCGAGACCGACCGAATGATCCAGAATCTGATAAAAGGAGGGAGGATAAAGACAAGGAAAAAGAGCTGGCAGCCATTAAGGTATGACTTAATTGATTTTAATTCTATTGTTTCATAATGACGGTATAGTGCAGGGTACCGTATTACTAACAGTTTACGCTTAAGATTTGGGTAAGTCCAAAACAACAATTCCTTTTATTTTAATATAGGGCGAAGACGCTTCCAATGACGTGCCACATTGCAATATTGTAGTTTCATTGAAGATACTATCCATGTGTATCAGTTAGGACTTATGCAAATATTTTCCTTAAGTTGTTTGGTAAAACGGTACCCAGGACTATTGCAAGGCCTTCACAAAAAGAAAAGGTTTTCTAGAACTTGCTAAAACTTCCTGTGATTGCACTTTCATAGATATATTAAGGTATGACCTAATTGATTCTAATTCTTTGCATTATATTGAGAATATAATGCAGGGTACTGTTGCACAAATAGACTTGCGAAGAATTTTTGTTAAAGTCAAAATCAGTTTATACCGCTCTCTCAGAGCGCGAAGCGCTCGGAGAGCGGATAACGGTAACATATGTACGAGAAACAAGTTATGTTAACACCGGTTATACCATTAGCAAAAAAACAGGTGGCTTCCGGTTTACCTAAAGGAGAAAACTCGGGTTTGCTTCGGGTGTTTCCGGCTTTACGGAATGGACTGGTTCTATCTAAATTTAATTTCAAGCACTACTTTTATCTACCAATATATCTACCAATAGTGAACCATTCCTTGTAAAGAGAAAACTCGGGTTTGCTTCGGGTGTTTCCGGCTTTATGGAATGGACTGGTTTTACATAAATTCATTGCCGCTCATTGAGTTTATTTCCGCCAATCATGAATGAACCATAAACCATTCTATCGAAAAACAAAACACGAACAACAGGATCGGCGCCACCGCTTCAAACTTTAAATTGGACACAGTTTTCAACTCCTTGAAAGGACAACGTATCGCCGGTTGTAGGTAAGAGAACTTTTTGTACTCTTTCATTTCGTTATAAAACAGTATAGCTAAATAGACCATTTTCACCAAAATTCGTCATAGAAAAATCGAGAAGGCGAGCCCTCGTCACGCCTCACCGAAGATGCTTCCTCTAATCAAACATCCATCTGAAAAAAACTTCTCCCTTTTCAGTAGAACTACAGCATTCATTTTTTAGTATTACAGTACATGTTCCCTTCAGTACTAGGCTAGAAAGTGTGTGTTGCCCACAACACTCCACGGTGAAATAAGTGTTCACCTTCTATCGATTCGGTGATTACACCCTGCAGTTTGGCATAATCTAATGTTTATGTAGACGGTCTATGTCATTTTCGCGGTGTGTAAGGAAAGCATTAGGTACACATCGTGTTGTATATGGAATACACTATTATGCTGACCAATAAAGCAACGATGTCAACTCGTCAGTTGCTGACATGGATTATTTGTTATTGTTGGAGCTTTTAAATTGAGTACAAGGTACCGTCTTGACAATTTGATAGCGTTATGGGCCGATAGTTTAAATAACGATGACAGCGTGAATTTCCTTTTCAAAAAATGAAATACCCTGTAAAGTATTTGGTTATATATGTCACCTTATTTTAGTTTACTTGATTCAAGTGATACTATTATTTCCAAACATTGAATTATTCTTGCTATTGATAATTTTGGCCCAAAGGTTTGATCCTTAAGTTGATTCTTCTTTATTTCACAGATTGCATGATGGTTGGGAATATGACAATTTCAAACAAGATTCAAAAGAAAAGATGATGCAGACCTGCATAAACATTGACTCTGTTTTATAATACAAGTAAGTACATAGTCTTTCTCATGCCCCTTTGAACTTTACAAACATAAGCCTCATAACCATAGAAGATAACTTTTGAAAGCAATAAATGTTGATGAATTTGTTGTTGCTCAAAATGTGTAATTGACTTTTTCTTTTCTTCTTTCTTTTTTCGAAAATCTTCATGAGAATGAAACCAAAATAAGTCAAAACAGGTTGAAATATAGATTTTTATCAACAATCAGTTCTTTTTCTTCCTGTCAGATAACTGCTTCAATTGACTACCATAGGGATAGAATTATTTCCAAAATGTTACCAATTAAGAATAATCAGTCAGTTAAAGTGTAGCCAGAATTTACAGTGGCATAGAGGTGACAGGTATGCAATTTTTTTTTCTGATTTGGTAAGTCGAAATAACGAGAAAATTAAGTCGTTATTTCAATTTATTAACTCAAAATAACGAGATAGTTAAGTCATTATTTCGACTTACTAACTCAAAATAACGAGATAATAAAATCATTTTTTTGACTAACTAAGTTGAAATAAGGAGATAATTAAGTCATTATTTCGACTTACTTACTCAAAATAATGAGATGATTAAGTTTTTATTTCGACTTACTAACATGAAATAATGAGATAGTTAAGTCATTATTTCGACTTACCAACTTGATATAATGAGATAATTAAGTCGTTATTTCGACTTACTAACTCGCAATAATGAGATAGTTAACTTATTATTACAAGTAAGTTGACCAATCAGATCCATTCAATCTTTAACTTAAAGTATAATGTGGTTAACATTGCGTCACACTGTACGTCATTTCACATGAATTTGCTGAATACAACGAACCATCTGATTGGTCAACAAACTTGTTATATCGAATTAACCATCTCGTTATTTCGAGTTAGTGAGTCGAAATAACTACTTAATTATCTCGCTATTTTGAAGTTCGTAAGTCTGAATAATGACTTTACTAACTCAAAATAACGACTTAATTATGTCATTATTTCGAGTGAGTAAGTCAAAATTACGACTTAACTATCTCGTTATTTCGACTTACTTACTTGAAATAACGACTTAGTTATCTCATTCTTTGAGTTAGTAAGTTGAAATAATGACTTAATTATCTCGTTATTTAGACTTACTAACTCAGAAAAAACAAAAATAAAATCGCATACATGTCACCTCTATGCCACCATAAGTATTGCCAAAAGATTGATACTTTTTATTTTTCTCTTTCAACAGCCAAAACGGATGACTTACTGGTAGAGTAAGGAAGAGATAACAACATCAAAATATGCTGGAGGATCACACAGACTCGGTACAATAAAAAACAGATGAAGATTTACATGGACGCCCGAATACCATTAAATCTATAGATATGTTTTTACTCATGAACTGTTTCAAAACTTAGTTTTCTCCTCAAAAGACTATTTCAAGGATAGTGTTTAGTGTTATTTGGTACTGATAACATCAAATGACAATAATATAGAAAAACTCTGATGGACTATGGAATATTCTATTATGATAACAATGTCACATATGTCTTATGGTACTCATTTTCTTTTCTCTTTTTCAAGAAGCCTTCAAAAATTCAGATTAATGAGACAAAAAGCATGCCCATGCTCTATTTACACAGCTTAGTAAGCCTACAGCAGACCAGTGGAAGACAGAAACTTGAGTCATAACTTGAAATTCTTTTCTTACAATTGCTTGTGTATGATATTTTTCAATGAAACAAAGATCAGAGTTGAATTTGAATTTTATGCATGCATCAATGTAAAGTTATTACTTTTCCTTCAGTTTCCATGGTAAACCCCTTAACTTTCAACATAATTTTTTAACCAATTATGGCAAAGGGAAATTGGCTCAGAGAGCACATTTGCCTTGTCACAATGCTTCTTTTCATTGGTTAAAGAAAATTTTAATTATATCTGCTATTGCTTTAAATTTGAAACAATATTTTGGAAAAATTGGATAAAAGTCTTAAGGATGTATGTCATAGAATATTTGTTGATTATTTTTTTTGGAAAATCTAAAGGTGATCATACATATTTCTGCCATATTCTTCCAACTTTCAGGAGTTTTTTTTAAACTATTAAGACAAGGGAACTGATGGCATCAAGAATGAAAATAATGTCCCAAGATCAAGCAGTGATTTCATTAGATAAAATTATCTATCAATGTGTTAGAGCAAAGATTTTGAAAACATGAACAAATACTGTCTGCTGATTTTCATGTATGTCTTTTAACTACATTTTATTAATAGTTTATTGCATATCATTTATTGCATATTTTGTTTTTTAAGTTCTTTGATATATAAACACATATAAAAAAGCAGTGTTTTATGTGTAAAAAAAGGTAAATAAAATACTAATAGAAATTTATGGAATCTTTTACTTTTATTTTAAAGTTCAACAAAAAAACCAATTGGCTACAACAAAGCTATTTGTTGTTTTTGAATGATCTTTTGGAGATCTGCAAAGCAATTTATGTGGTATTTCCTTATCTCAATTGAACAGTGATGAAAAATTCAAGCAAAGACCTGATTGGCTTTCTATATGATTTAGTTAGTCCCTAAGAATGTACAAGCAGATGAGTATGTTGTTTGATATTGTCTGATACTATTAACCAAAATGATCCTTCTTCATCACCAAATGACATGTTGTTTGTTCTCATGATGATTTAAAGCAGTACCTACAACACATGATTTTGTGAAGAAAATTCTATGATTTCATGCAGAGACAGACTTGTGATTCAAATATTGTAGTTTGGTAGTTCTGACATTGCATGAGCAGTTTGTCCTTACATGATGAATGTCTCATTATTGATGAAAGGCCCTCAAACACAGCCCAAGCAAGTAAACTTATACCCATATAGAACATCTACCATCAAACAAGCTCACTAAGAGTCTGCAAGAATACTTATCCTTTTACTGAGACCTACCTAAATGTGACAAAGATGACAGCTTTGTGACAAAATGAGTATTTGCTCCCCAAAGTAAGCCAATTCTTACATTTCCACAAAGTTGTACTCTGAATTGATATTGAACCGTATATTCAGTATTCAAGTGTTTTTCACAAAACCCATGCCATTGAGTTGAGAGAGCGGTCTAGAGGCAATGCCTTAGTTCATAATATGGATATTATCTTAAACAAACGAACAATATTGTAATGTGACACCTTATTGGATCTGTCTTTGAGAGGCGATTACATTAATGTGTTACTTTGCTATATTGCTTCGCCCAATATTGGAATAAAAGGGAATGTTGTTTCAAACTTACACACATTTTTAGTCTAAAATGTCTAGTAAAACAGTACCCAGAACTGTTACGAGGCTTTCACATATGGAAAAAATTTGCTAGAATTTGCTAAAACTGTCATTCTTGTGACTACCCTTTTTTAAGTATGTTATGTGAATTAGAATTTAAAAAAAGCAGTTTTGTTCCTTGTTTGACCTGATTTGTCATGGTGTTGGCTTATTTCTTTTATTGATATTTTTCTAATTTAAAGGACGTTCTCAGTAGTTTTTTTAAAAATTACAAAAATTGTTCAGATTGTAATAAATAGAATACCATTGCATGATAAAGTATAGAATGTATGAATTCGTGTTTTTCATGTTAATCAACCTTCCAGAAATTATTTTATTACCTTTGAAGATGGTATGATCATAATGACATTTTTGCCCCAAATGATTACCATGGAAACTGTCATTTTACAAAAAATCTAACTCGTCGACCTACATTTCTCTTTTGATTTCTGAATTCACAACAGAATTTTGAATAGCATATCAAAAATTTAGAAAATTCTATGTAAGGATTATTTTTTTATAAAACTGTAGATCATGTCCTTAATATGACATTTAGTAAAAAAACAATAACAAAAAATGAATCTAGTTTGAAGATGTTCAATTCACAATGCTCCTTTTTGTCTTGCAGGAGCGTTATTTGGGGATCAAAAAGCGAAGAAAGCGTATCCGTCGATTAAATGATCGCAAGTTTGTGTTTGACTGGGATGCTGGAGATGACACGGCCGTAGACTACAACCCTATCTACAAAGAGAAACACGAGGTGCAGTTCTTTGGTCGCGGACACATCGCTGGTATAGACATAAAGGTGAGGCAATGTCTTAATTTGTTTATTTACGCATCACTTCTTATCCTGAGGTAACTGAAAACTAGAATGTCACTCAAAAAGAACTTGGTAAGATGAGTTTAATTATGGAAAAATATATGTTTAAACATAGAAAAACACCACATTATTATGGCAATATAAAGTGATGCACTATTTATTAGTGATATTTCTAGGTGCTTATTTCATGAATTAATTGTGTAGCACACAATTTGACTTCTTTGTTTACCTTTGACTTATGTCTAAAATTCGGATAAACAAGTGCCAGGCACCTGGTTAGAAGAGTCAGGTGATTCTTGGCTGACCTCGTTTTATTGCTAATTATAAACAATTTGTATCGTGTAAGCCCTTGTAATAGTAACATATGAACATCTAGCTGTTTCAATTACTGTTTAAATGGGAATTCAAAGTACATTGAAACCTTGTTTATCCGGATATCTCGCAATCCGAACGAAATTATAAGGGAACGGAATTATTTGTAGTAATTTGCCTAACCAATTACCAAACAGTAACGACATTTAACAAGTTTGTTGCAGACGAAAACTGAAAACATTGTGGGTAAAGGAGAAATTGCTTGTCACGAGCAATTTCTTCTTTTCCCACAATGTTTTCTGCCATATAAAAAGATTATTTTTGAATTCCATCATGTTTGGAAATGTCGTCTGCAAACGAAAGAAAAGTTTGCGTTTGGTAAAGGGTTATAAGTATACACGTGCATTTAGACCGTTTATGTCTTAATTTGTATACGACCAGGCCTTGCTTCATTAATCCGGATGACTTGTTAATCCGGAAATTGTGTTGGGAACGGGTGTGATCGGATTAACGAGACGTCACTGTATAAACAATTTGTATCGTGTTAGCCCTTGTAATAGTAACATATGAACATCTAGCTGTTTCAATTACTGTTTAAATGGGAATTCAAAGTATTTGTATTTTGATGGTCAATTATACTAGAACTTGCACACTTTTACTGTAAATGAAGGCTATTCTGGCCTTAATGACAGTTTTTATTGAACACATATCCACCCATGTTAGTATTTTTTATGGTTCCAAATTGAAAGCAACAGAAGAAAAAAAAATAGATTGGAAATAGTTATTTTATTTCATGATATTGGGGAAAACATTGTAAGATGCACTTAAAGTGTTCTTGTATTTGTTTGTCAAAATGATCCATAAGGGCATATGCTTGAGCTGTTAGAAAATGATATATGTTATGATATTCTGAAAACATTAAAAATCGTGTTGGAAAAATATATATGGCTCAAAGCACACAGACTGTGGCGTAGCTATGATTGTAGTGTTTGGGTCTCTTTCAAATGCAATCTGATCTTATAATTTTTTTTATCTTTACACTGTAGGCCCAAAAGAAGGACCAGTCTAAGTTCTATGGAGAGTTACTAGAGAAAAGAAGGACAGAAGATGAGAAAAATCAAGAAAAGTAAGTCGTGTTTTTTTAAGTTATATTCATGTACAGTCAAACTTGTGTTAAGAGGCCAGCCTATGGGACAGAGTAAAATGGCTGTTTAAGACAGGTTGGCTGCTTAACACAAATTGATGTACAATATAAATCTAACAATGGGACTTTCTGTAGTGGCTGTTTAAGGCAGGTTGGCTGCTTAAAAGGGTGGCTGCTTAACACAAGTTTGACTGTATACACTTGTCATCTGCTGTTGCTTTCGATTTGGCCAGGTCACCAAATCATACATGCTGGAATGGGTTACAACTTCATTAACCCTTTCCCAAACAATAACGACATCTGACCACTTTGTTGCAGACAACTTTAGAAAACATTGTGGGAAAACTAGAAATTGCTCGTGACGAGGCAGGTTGGCTGCTTAAAAGGGTGGTTGCTTAACACAAGTTAGACTGTATTTAGTAAATGGCCTCTTTGTAGATTTGACACAATAACAATTAATCAATAGAATTTGTTTATTTTGTATGAAGTAAATGCATAGGATAATAATCGTTCAAGAAATTTGAAGGCATGCTGGTCATGTTATCATTTGTCTTGTTGTAACGGCTTCATTTACATGAAAGTTAAATTTTTACTGCATGAAGCCAAGGACAAGCAAAAGATCCTTGTTTGATTCTGTGGCCAAGCCGTCAAATCGCCTATCTTGAATTCACTAGATCCCTAACCATGCAAGATTAAACAACAACATTTGTAAGTTTGTGTTTCCATGAAGGCTATTCTTGTTTTCTAAAGGAATGTTGATAGTCCTTCCCAGCTTGACTAGTCTATTTGAGGCAGTTGTGTTTTGACTCTTCCTCTACCATATTTAGTAAGATTTAGTTTAAACTTGTCTATTTGACATCAATTGTGAAACAAATTCTTACAACCTAGATTTATCACTCGATTCTGCTTCCTCATTCATAAACAGTGTTTGCACCGAGTGTGGATTAATGAAAGGTCGCATGGTGGAACCTGTTTCTCATGGGTTTCGAACCCTTGTGCCCGTAGGCCGACGCTCTCCCCCTTGACCACAAGCCAGACATATTTCCATACATATATGGTAATGATGAGGTGTAATACTAAACATCTATATAAAAACGAATTATTGAAACAGTGAATTAGAAATGCATTAAGCAAGCGACAAGCAATTATAAGTGGTTACTTGTTCTCTTTCTTCCAGGAGACATCAAATGGCTCTGAAAGAGCGTGATAACAAGAGCAAGTTTGATGACCAAGTATTGTGCAGTTATTTTTTTTTAATCTTTCAGGAGACATCAAAAGGCTCTTAGAGCGAGAGACCAAAAGCATTTTTGATGACCAAGTGGCATGCAGTAATCTGTTCTTTATCTTTCAGGAGACATCAAAATGCTATAAAGGAGCAAGAGGTTACAAGCAAGTTTGATGTCCATGTGACATGCTGTTATGTATTCTTAATATCTTTTATATTTCTAATCTTCCAGGAGACATCAAAAGGTTCTGAAAGAGCGAGAGAACAAGAACAAGTTTGATGATCGCCATTGGTCTGAGAAGTCTATTGAGGACATGAAGGAGAGAGACTGGCGTATATTCAAGGAAGACTACAACATCTCGTGTAAAGGAGGGCGTATCCCAAACCCAATCAGGAAATGGAAGGAGGCTGGTCTTCCCAAGGACATCCTGGAGACCATCGACTCTGTTGGCTATAAGGTGAAGTTTAAACTTATTTGTTTTACATTGATTGTGAAACAAGTTCCCATTACAGTCAAACTTGTGTTAAGAGGCCAGCCTATGGGACAGAGTAAATTGGCTGTGTAAGATAGGTTGGCTGCTTATCACAAATTGATGTACACTATAAATCTAACAATGTGACTTTCTGGAGTGGTTGTTTAAGGCAGGTTGGCTGCTTAAACAGCCAATTTGCTCTGTCCCAGAGGCTGGCCTCTTAACACAAGTTTGACTGTAATTTCAAACAATCTTTTTCATGGCGATTATACTATGAAATCATTGTGTCATGATAACTTCACGGTTATTTTGTTACCTTTGCATTAAAAGCATGTACAGTAAAACTTATGTTAAGAGGCCAGCCTATGGGACAGAGTAAATTGGCTGTGTAAGATAGGTTGGCTGCTTATCACAAATTGATGTACACTATAAATCTAACAATGGGGCTTTCTGTAGTGGTTGTTTAAGGCAGGTTGGCTGCTTAAAAGGGTGGCTGCTCAACACAAGTTAGACTGTATATAGAGAAAGCCTTGGGTCCTGCAATGGCCAAGTAGTTAAGGAAGCGAACTTGGAACTAGGGGGTCCCTTGTTCGATCCCCACTGACTCCTCTGGTGTTGTGGGAGTTTCCTTTGGCAAGACACTTCAGAGTCCTAGCCTAGTACCGGCGGATCCAGGACAGTCGTAAGATAACTGAAAAATTGTTAACACGGCAATCAACACCATACAAAAAGGAGAGAAAAGCTTAAACTGATTGGTTTGATGGTAGTTGTTAAATAAGTTCCATTAAAGCCGGATAACAGCAGGAGATATTGGTTTGTGTATACACACAATTGTGGGATAGAAGCTCTACACAGATTTTACAATGGAATATCTTTTTATCCAAAGAGGTAGTAGAGGGTTGTTATCTTTTCTTCCAGGAACCAACACCAATTCAGAGACAAGCCATCCCCATTGGCTTGCAGAATCGTGACATCATTGGTATTGCAGAAACTGGCAGTGGTAAAACAGCGGCCTTTTTGATTCCTTTGCTCCATTGGATTACCTCATTGCCAAAAATAGAAAGGTTTGTATTCGGATAACACGTTCTTGTTAAATTTTCCATTAATAGATGCAATCATTGTTTTTGTGCAAGTATTGTTTGGCAAGACACTTCATACCCTAGCCTAGGCCTGGGAAAAAGTAATTTAGCTGAAAAATTGTGAACATTGCGTTCATCACTATTGTAAAAAAAGAAATGGCCATTAAAAAAAAGGAATGATATAATTGATTTTTCATTCCCAACAATTTGTGATGACAGTGTCACATGATTGAATTGTCCCTCAACACTGATCACTTTTGCCATTATAAAGCATCGGTTATCATATACCATCAGAACCACAAAGTTGATGGTCAACGTATGCGGGGTACACAGTGTGGCTATCATTGGCAAAAGCACATTGCTAATCGCACACAAGATTGTAAACATTGGTCACACGACTCTTCCGCCTATAATTATTCTTATATCAAAATGGGAATTTATTAAAAGTAAAATACAAGCAGATGTCAAACACGGTTGACCTATCAATCAGACATGAAATAATCATTAATACTAAGAACTGGGAAACAAAATAGATTTGTCATTTAAAGTTGTATCAAATAAAGGTATCATTTTGATAATATCCCACAAAGCAAATGTACAGTTTGATACATTAAAGACAGTTGTTATTCTTTTTTGGGATGAAAAAAGTCAATGGGAAGATATATGAGAGGGTTTTCGGCTGTCAGTCTTATTAGGTTTGGAGATACCTGATCACTGTGTAGATTGTAGACGTTGTGTCTTTCTCGAAATGAAGCTCGTTACAAAAGAGTTAATCTACTTTCAGAAAGATAAGTATCATAGACAAGGGACCCTATGCAATCATTCTTGCTCCAACTCGTGAGCTGGCTCAGCAGATTGAAGAAGAGACGATAAAGTTTGGAAAACTTATTGGTATTCGAACTGTTGCAGTTATTGGAGGTATTTCGAGGGAGGAGCAGGGTTTTAAACTCAGGCAAGGGTGTGAGGTAAATATAACTTACTGATTATGATTTAAGTTTAAAGTTAACCAATTATAAGACAGAATATATTCTAACTTTTTGAGTTATTTCAGATATGTACAAATCAAAGCCCGAGATCATAGGATTCGGTGCGTTTGTAGTCTGTTCATCTTTTAATCAATGAATAAAGGAGACCTTTTGGCGACAGTGGTGCAGAGGTAGAGCGTCAGCTTCTTTTACCAAGGACCCAGGGTTCGAATCCTCATTAGGCTAGGTCAAAATTGCTGGGACTAACCCTCAAATCTGTGCAAGTACTGGTATAGTGTCTAAGAAGCAGTCATCAAGAGTGACTTTGAACAAACTTCAAGCTTCCTTCACAATCAATGTAAAACCAATAGGTAAATTATGAAACATGTTGACAAATATTTTGACAAGGGAGAACATTGTAATGGAGAATTGCAAAGTACCTATGAAAACCATTACTTCAACCATTTTAAGGATAGCATTGATGTCATTAGAAATCTATAAACCTATTAAAACCTTTGAGGATAGTATGATTTATTAAAAAACAAAACAATAATTTTATTAAAAATATGTTTGCTTTTTAAAAGAAAATGTGCCAAGTTGGACCTTGAAACTCTAGAAAGTTGAAACAATATTAAGTTTTCATTTATTAATTGACAGAAAGTGATAGAAAGGTCAAACAATATTTAGTTGTCATCATCCTTTTACAGATAGTGATAGCCACACCAGGTCGTCTGATTGACGTGTTGGAGAACAGATACCTAGTCCTGGCCCAGTGTACATATGTCGTCCTTGATGAGGCAGACAGAATGATAGACATGGGTTTCGAGCCGGACGTCCAGAAAATCCTTGAGTACCTGCCCGTATCTAACGAGAAACCCGACACGGAGGATGCAGAAGATAATGAAAAGATGTTGGCGAATTTCAACACCACAGCGAAGTACAGACAGGTAATTAACCCATTACCGAACATTAACGTCAAAGGAGACATTTAAAGGTTTCAGTGCAAGACTATAGCAAGATCTTCACATTTGTGAAGGGCATGCTATGGTCTTGCTTTGAACACTAATTTTGCTTTTCATAAATTTCTAAAGCCAAATAATTCATCACAAACTCATCATGAAAGGGGTTTATACATAGCATACCTTCTTAACCCATTACCAAACAATAACAGCATTTGACCAGTCTGTTGCATACGACTTTGGAAAACATTGTGGGAAAAGGTGAAATTGCTCTTTTTCCCACAATGTTTTCTGCCCTATTTGAAGATAAATTTTTTTAAGTTCATCATGTTTTGATATGTCGACTGGAAACTCTTTCAATTTGGGGCAGTCAAAAATTTGGCGTTTGGGTAAAGGGTAAAGACAGTCTATACCTTATCTACTTTAGCCTGTAAATAATTTGATAAACTGTTATTTATATTACCATAATGCATGTAAGATGACCTTAGCTGTCCAAACTTCTTAAAATCCCATGTATTCACTTATTATACTCATTCTTATGCGACATCTTGTATTATGATAACACAAGTTTGACAGAATTAGCTGTATAAGAAATATGATACCCAAAACAGTAGGCAAATTTGTTATAAGATGCTTGTCCTTATTTTGGTTAACGTTTAAAGTTCTAATAATCATTTGCCTAATGATCTGACAACTTTCCTTTCAGACTGTGATGTTTACGGCTACGATGCCTCCCACTGTAGAGAAACTTGCTAGGAAATATCTACGTCGTCCAGCTGTGGTCTATATCGGCTCTGTTGGCAAGCCTACAGAGAGATGTGAACAGATTGTGTACATGTTGGATCACACCGCCAAGAGGTAGGATCACTGCTGGGCTCAAAATAATAGTATTGGTGAAAAAAAAACTATTACATAACTGAAATAGTGTTGACACTGTGTTAAACCCCTTACAAATTCTGATAATTATTATTATGCCAGATTAATGATAGTATTGTGTTTTACTTTATTTCAATAAATTCCATAGCATTGTTTTCAAGCTTAGAACATGATGTTGATAGCAACAAATGATCTTTGCAAAATTTACTTAACTAACCATGCTAACCACGAATGTTGAACAAATATTGTTTAGAATTAACTTGATTCTGAAATTAGGCTCTTAATTAGGTTGCATTAAAGGCTTTATATTTCTTAAATCAGACCCTCAGAATATCATGTGAAAAACATAATTTGTTAGATTGAATGTTTAATTTCATATCCTGGCAGCTAATCCATATCATTATCAAAATCAAATGCTACCAAAGCAGAGTCGAAAATCATTGACAATATTGAATAATCGATAGCTTGATCATTTACTTCTCAAAAGTCAATAATATTATTTACTTCTTAAAAGTCATAAAATATTGAATACAAATCTAACAAGAGCATGCTCACTGGTTTATGAACTGTGTTTGGTTTTTGTAAATATTCAACATTGATTATAAAATATGTGGTTGTTTGTGGTTTGGAGGAAGAATTCATCATTAACTCATCAAATGTCAAAACATTGAGTTTAAAGGCACATACAAGGAGATTAATGCTATATCAAACTATTTTATTTGGTAAACTTTTTATCTGATTCCATTAGTTATCACCTAAAAAACCCATCAGCAAAACGTGAACGAGAAAGTCATCCAGAAAATAACCCAGATTAGCAAGTTTAATAATTCAGATTGCCTCATTCTTCACCTCTGACCTTAAAAGTTGATACACAAATATTTGAACCGACCAATCAGAATTCATTATTTTGAATATGTAAACAGACAGATTGTTGACAAACATGATTGAATTTGAGACAACTATATTTCAAGCACAAAATAACTTTGTTAAAGGAGTCTTTTAAATAGGGTCTTAATGCATTTGTAAATTAATTCTCGTGACTTTTATGAACATAATAAAAGAACTCCATATCTTTTTTTCAGTAATTTATTTGTACTTAATATCTCATTTTATGTGCCTATAAATCTGATAAGAGCATGCTCAATGGTTTATAAACTGTGTATGATTTTTGAAAGACTTGAAGTAGTTCATACAGCATGAGGTTGTTTATTGTTTTTATTTAAAAAATTAATTATTTACTCATTAAAGGTCAAAATTATTAAGGTTAAACCTGATAAGAGCATTCTCAATATTTGATAAACTTTATGTCTGAAGTTGACTTTCAATGGCCTTTTAAAGACTAATATAGTTAATACAATATGTGTTTGTTTTTTGTTTGCAGGAAGAAGTTACTTGAGATTCTACAAGCTGGTATTGATCCCCCTGTCCTTATCTTTGTCAACCAGAAGAAGGGAGTAGATGTGCTGGCTAAATCCCTAGAGAAAATGGGCGTAAGCTGTCATACTGTTTCTATTACTTTTCTAGTTTTGAGTGACCACTTTTGAACAGAGTATAGATAGTGGATTGTTATAAAGCTATCTTGAGACAGGAGGCAAGTAATTGGAGCTTTTATGAATGACTGGCTTCTGTATCAAGCTGTAAGTTGTCTTGAATACCACAATTCAATCTTCCTTTGCCATTTTTACATAAAACAGATTGACTGTTTATATTTGTATAGCCAGCCAAAGGCTACCGTTTAATTAAAGGAGAAAAAAACAGTGAAAAATGAAAATCAAAAGGGGGGTTCATATCCTTATTATTTATTAGCTCCAGTCAAAGACCTTTAGTTCAGTTTTAGTATATAACTGTCTATGGGTAAACACCTTGCCTTGTGACTTGAATTTGAATCTTATTTGTACTATTTTGATAAATAAATGTCACCAAAACAATTTATCTCAAATAATACTGATACATTACATTTTAATACATTGTGAACTTCTTACCATAAATGTTTTGATGATCCAAAATGGAAAGATTTTGCAAATGGCAGTTGAAAATTTTATTTCATTTGAAAGCTGGACAGAAAATGTAAGAAAAAGAAAAGAACAATCTGTGACTCGGTGGTTAATACGGCAGTCTTAAAACTGGAAGGTTCAGGGATTGAGCCCAACTTGTTTCTCTTGTTTCGTGGGAGTTTCCATTAGCAAGATAATTTGAAGCCTTGAATCAAGGAAAGCTGTAACAAGACTGAAATATTATTGACACCCTATTTAGAAAAATGAAGAAAAAAAAATAACATAAAAAGTCTACAACACTACACCATTTATACACAGACATACATTGATAGCAAGTCTGTTTACATGTTTTTGATTGTTATTTTGTTTTTCAGTTCAATGCTACAACACTCCACGGAGGTAAAGGTCAAGAACAGAGAGAGTATGCGTTGGCGGCACTTAAAGGCGGGGTCAAGGACATTCTAGTGGCTACAGATGTGGCGGGACGTGGTATCGATATTAAAGATGTCTCACTCGTTATCAACTATGACATGGCGAAGAATATTGATGGTAAGGATACCTAGTATACTTGTCAGGTTTTATCAAGGCTACTGACACTCTGTTGTACTGAATAATAATGTTTTACTCTTAATTGTCTGTAAGTCTGTCTATATACATGCATTTCTTTCTGGTAAAGATCGAATTGCTGCATTGACAGCAGATTTAAATCATAACTCCTTGCTCAGGGAAAGCAGACATCAACCATCAAACACTTTCATCAGAGAATTATTTATTGGCCTAATTAATGAATATGCAAGAGATGGTTATGATTTACATACTATTTTGATTTTATAGAAATCATAGTGCAAAAGGAGAAATTGCTCATAACAAGCAATTTTTCCTTTTGTCTCAACGTTTTGTATGTGTTCCACTGCAATGTCAAAATGAAGTAATAGGTTTTAGTGCATTGACAGCTATTTGAAATAATTCATTTATCTATATTTCCATTTCAGACTACACCCATCGTATTGGGCGTACAGGTCGTGCCGGCAAGTCAGGTGTGGCCATATCCTTCCTAACGAAGGACGACTCTCAAGTATTCTTTGATCTCAAACAACTCATCCAGTCCAGTCCGGTCTCCACGTGTCCACCCGAGCTTGCCAATCACCCTGAGGCACAGAGTAAACCTGGCGCCACAGTCTTCAAAAAGAGGAAAGATGAGACTGTTTTCATTAACTGAAACATTACTGTGCTCAAATTGTGGCATATTGTAGACTGTTTCTGTTGTGGTATACTTGGAAGGGGAACAAAGTATGAAGATTAATGGTTCCTCAGATCATTGTGTAAATTAGATGGTCTTAGTAAAAAGAGAGATACATGGTTCCAGCAGTGAAGGGATGTTGTTGACAGGATGGAATTACATGCTTATTCATTTGCTGTTTTCTGCTTATGAATATTCAGACAGCTTTTATTACATTAATCCCTGTTGAACAATATTACCAAAGGCTGTTGGTATGTAATAGAATCTTTGACCATTTCACCAACATCAACTACTTGAATAGGTAATGCAAAATATCAGGTGGGAAATGTCTAAAAGATGTTAATTAGTTATTAATTGAATGTGTTCATTTGTATTTTAGGCTACATGGTAATATGATCATGCATAGAAATACATTGCCTAGATTCCTGTCTCACTAACCTTGTTAGAGACTAGTGCAGAGTCATTGGCCAGGGCACCTGACTATCACGTAGGCTTACATTCATTAATAAGTTGATACACATCTTTGCGCTATATGAGTATCAATCAAAGAATCAAATAGGAACATATATAAGTTAATAGAAAAGTTTATTACTTTTATTGAAAATCACTGTTCATCTTTGTTCTGTCTCTACATTATATTATGTTTGTATTATTATGTATAAGTGCTGAAAGAGTGAATTAAAAGATCACTTGAAAAATGGCATCAACAAAAATCAATGAGTTTTTGTTGTCCGATGGAGATGCATCAACAAAAAACAATGAGTTTGTGTAATGTTGTCCAATGGAGGTAGTGGGTTATATAATTAACCTATTCCAAGAGATATAAAACATCTCGTTACTTCAGATTCGGGGTTTCTAACATAGCCCGCCTAAGGGTTTAAGACAATCATGTGGGAAAAGAAGAAATTGCTGTTTGGATTATTTAGAACTCTCTATTAAGAAGACATCAGAAAAGTGTTGTTTAAAAGCAAAATCTGGTAGGAGAGGCACTCTTTCCTTTGGTTTCAAAGAACTCTTCTTAAAGAATACGAAGATTTTTTGTCTGCAGTTACTTTCGGTTGTAAAGTGTTTAATCTCATATCAACAGTTTTTCAGTTATGTAACAGCTTTCATGGATCCACCGGTACTAGGCTAGAGCTCTGAAGTGACTTGCCAAAGGTCACTCCCATGAAACAAGAGGTGTTGGTCGGGCTCAAACCCTAGACCCCAAGATATAAGTCTACCAGCCACCTTAATCCTTGGCCCCACTTGATGGACCCTTTGACCAGTTACAAAACCTGTACAGGGAAGGGGAAAATAGTAAACAAAGAGGTGAGCACTTTCTGTTTGACGGCAACACGCCAGATTACAAAATACTAAATAGAGATCATGTAACCAATGTTTACGATCTTGTGTCGAAACAAGATGGCCACGCCACAGGTAACTTTGATTGTTCACCTACTTTTGCCAGTGATAGCCTCGTGTACTGTCATAAATTGACCATCAACTTTCCGGCTCTGGTGCTATATGATAACCCTTGCTTTAAAACGGCCTTATGCTAACACCCAACAGGGAAATCAAAGTAAGTTGGCGCGAATGACCTAAAACATCGCTTGTCGACTGCGATTTGATGGTCAACTCAGAAGGGATACAGAATATGGCCATCATTGGCAAAGGTAGGTGAAAACAAGCAAAATAACTGTTCCGTCATTGGCGCGGCCATCTTGTTCGGACATGATATCGTAAATATTTGTGACGTGATTCCCCTGCCTGGAACAGCCCCGATGCTACATGCACACAAAAAATGCATAAATGAATCGTTTGGATGTGTTGTTCGTTCTTTGAGGCCTATAGTTTATATCCTGTGGTACACAACCGACGTGCTCCAAAGATTCTTCTCATGTGTCTGATATTTGAAAGGAACGTTCCTTTTTATAAGACGACTGTGCTTCAATTGAAAGAAAGAAACACAATACACACATTTGGAAAATTGTATAAACTTTATTAATGTAAAACTATGATAGAGTGGATGACATATCGTAAGGCATACATATGAACTAATAATTGGCTTAAACAGCTGAAAACGATTCATTATTATGCAAATATATCTAACTACGGCCCTACGCATTGGAATTTGCTCACTCACCCGACTAGTTATGAACATTTACTGAAATGACTTGATTATGTCAGTGAATACAATGAGTGGCGTTGATACAACATGCGCCATGGGGTATCGCACTATAAGAGGCAATGACATATTGTGTGGTATCGCACTATAAGAGGCAATGACATATATTGTGTGGTATCGCACTATAAGAGGCAATGACATATATTGTGTGGTATCGCACTATAAGAGGCAATGACCTATATTGTGTGGTATCGCACTATAAGAGGCAATGACATATATTGTGTGGTATCGCACTATAAGAGGCAATGACATATATTGTGTGGTATCGCACTATAAGAGGCAATGACATATATTGTGTGGTATCGCACTATAAGAGGCAATGACCTATATTGTGTGGTATCGCACTATAAGAGGCAATGACATATATTGTTTGGTATTGCATACCTGTACCGTCATAAGATAGCAGCTGCGGTGCCATCTGAATATCGGGTATCGGCATACAATAATCTCCTTCCTTCAATGCTTGGTTTATTTTAAGGCTATCTCTAATAAAACTACATCTACTATTTACAAACTACAATTTATTTAAGTCCTACATAATATTTTCGTAAACCGAATGCTCCTAAAACTAAAATAGGTCCTTCACTTTTTTCAATGACTTGCTGTTGTTTTGCTCTGTGCTTGCATCCAGGGATCTACGTCATCAGTAACGACAGTACAAAGCGCATCTGTTGAACACAATGCTCTAGAGGTTTATTTGTTTATTATAATCACGTTTAGAAAGTTGTTTCTCGGATCGGTTTATAGAGTTGTTCGGATGGGAACAGTTTTTACTGGTTTTACAAGAAGTAAAACAGTGCTGAACAGATAGACACGAACAAGAGAACAATGCTGATACCCGTCCTGGGCGCGCTGTTGTATCGGTTGAACCATCTTCCGGTTTGGGCTGAAAACAGAAAGAATTGCATTTGTGGGTTTTATAACAAAAACTTTCAAGCCCAAAGTAGAAAAAACGTTTCACGAATCCGAAACGCTGATTGTTTTTTTTTGTTTTATCTTTTTTTTTTTTTGCAATTGATGAAGTCAACTCTTTACTTTTTGTTCGCATTACCTCTGTGAGAAATTTTCCTGTTTCTAATAGACCAGACATAGCAAAACAACTAAGATACTGTCGACATAATGTAAAAACATAAAAGTGATAAAAGTTATAATTATTCCAAAACAGAAAATCGTTTCATTCAGTAACCCTTTGTACATGCAGTGGGAATACACGAACTATGTCTAGGTCAAAACGACTTTCAAGAATGCCCAAATAGAGCATCAAGTTTTCTCGTTTTGTATATGAGTTTGCCGAATCAATCTAATCAAACTTACCGGCGGCAGTCCTGTCCATTGTAAGACGTGGCCTGGACCTGAGTCGGGCAGATCTATGTCCCATCCAATACGTGTTAAAGTCCTGGACAACCGTCGCGCTGTAACGAGTCAACGATATAATGTTTATGAATAGGAACGAGGGACTTATGTAATTTATAGTATATGTTTAGCAATAGCTCTGTATGATAACGTTTAGAAATAGTGTAGCGAATAGAGCGAATGAACGTCTTAAAGACAAACTCTCATCCGATCAGGGAAAAACACTATCATCCGCTGTTCATTTTTTCTGCTTAGTTATATAGCCGTATTTCCTCTATAACAATGCATTAGGTTCCCTTATTTGCATAAACTTGCCGAAAACGTTACAATAGAAACCAATGATTACCAACACAAATCTAGCCTTGGCCCTAGCCCGTGCGTATACACAGCACTAAGGCCCCTAGTGCTGGGTATGCGCAAGGGCCAGGACCCCAGGCCAACGCAAAGACAATCGGTCTCCTAAAGCATATATGTATCAAGTTTACTATTACAAAATCATTAGGTCTCTTGAAGGAGACAGGTAACCAACAAAAGTTGAATTTGTCAGTTTTCAGTTTAAAGAAACAGATAACAAAGTTTTTAAGGCAAATTCGAAAGGCCTGTTTAAGGGGATAAAAAAAAACAGATAACATAAATGTTCAACAAATTTTCGATACGACGTTGAATGGGGTGGCTTGATTAGGGAGAGAGGTAACGAGGTTTACTAAAACAAATTCAATTTTTCTGTTGAAGGAAATGAGTAACAAGAAGTTAACGGAATTTACTTACACAAACTCGATAGGTCTGTTAAAGCCTACAGGCGGATACCAGATGAGTTGTACGTAATTCTTCAGGTTATTTTCGGTGTGAGTGACACCGAATCCTTTAGCACAGGGTAACTTCTGTACAACTACGTTCGTTGTTTGTCTATGTAAAAAAGTAATACAAGAACATGTATAAAATCTTTATTAAAGTATTATCATGGTTACAAGATACGTTATTTAAATATAAAATGTTACACGTGAATCATGCCATTCAAATTGAATTAAAAGAGACATTTATATCGAGGAGACGTAAATGTCCAACATACGTGACCACGAAGCATATCGTTCATTATGGGGAAGGATTTATCCTGTCACTAGTGTCATTTTGGGACCGATAACTAGGTGCCGTATAACATTTGTGATATCCGGCACTAGCCATATAATACATGCACGTGACGAATCATGACGTCATAAGAACGTAATGACGTCATATTTACATCATTATCTACTTATTTTTGTCCTTTTTTTTCGTGTTTTATTTGCATCTTTTTTCTTTTAAAGAATACATAAAGGAAATCGGATAAATAGAATAGATAGTTGGTGTCTTTGAATGGGAAACGTTATCGGGCTCGGCTTCGGATTATTATCCGTTTCGCCTTCGGCTCACCGGATAATATTCCTAAGCCTTGCCCGATAACATTTCCAATTCACGACACCAACCATCTATTCTCTATTTATTTGACATTAGTCATAGTGCTACGAAGAAACACATACGTTTAGATTAAGAACTGAATGTATTAAGACTTGATAGATGCAGTTGACTTATTTGTGTAACTATTCTATTACAATTTCCTTGCAAATACTGGCATATTTCCGAAAGGATAAATGGAGAAATCGTTTAAAAAGATACTTGTGTGCATAACTATATTATCATTTGCAATTTGCCCCAAGTCTATTTTACAAATGTTGAGACATAGCAAGTCAAGTAATACAGCAAAGTTCTAAACATTAATTGAACAAGAAAGACAATTGATCATGTCTACTCTGAGGTCATTATAAATAACAATGCACCCATAGCTCTGAATGCAAAAGAAACTGTCTGATATTTGCACATTTGACACTTCAGGGCTTGAAATGAAAACCCAGAAAAAAAACCTGAAAATCAAGTACATGAGAACAAGTAGCATATTTCGAGCAAAAAGGTCTTATATTACATGGATATTAGAAATTACCTTTGGAACATTCCCCCTTGGTTAAACTGATTTCCAAACTGCTGATTTCCGAACTGTTGGTTTCCGAACTGATTACCGAATCCCTGGCGAGCCACCTGTCGTTTTCCGATGCCTCCCTGACGCTGACCAATACCCATTCCTCCGGCCCCGAACTGACCCTGTAACCTAGCACCGTTTCTATTGCTTGTTGGGATCATCTGAAACGGGTAATTGTGAAAAATGATAATTTAGATATCATTTTTTCTTTTCTTTTTCTTTTGCCATATGTTTTCTTTCCTTTTTTAACATATCATTGCTTTCAATAGTGTTTCGGTTATACCTTTATTTCATTTCTTCGTATACACTACATCTTTTTTTATGCATAATATATCTATTTACTTTTTAAAGTTATACTGTTATCTCCTTATTTAATCACTGCCTATACACTATTTTCCTTCATGCAATGGCACTTACTCTTTTTAGAAACAGCTTGTCCAGAAATGTCATGACTAGCATGGCATAGTTTATCCATCATAACTGGAATACTGATAACGTGATGTGAAACCCTTGATAAGTATTATAATGAAGCTCATGTAAAGATAGTCAAAATTGAAAGCAATAGCAGAGAAAGCTTACAATTATAAGGTTTATCGAAAACCGTTTTAAGTATTGCCATTAGACGATATAAGATGCTAGGATTGAGCAATTTCTTAGGGGTTCAGCTCATATCAAACAACATGTGGGTCGGAGTGAAGAGTTATTACGAAGTTTTTTTTTTTTTATATATATGGGTTTTACATCACATCAACATTATTTCAGTTATGTAGCGATGCCCGACTCTTAATGATGGAGGAAGACCCCATACTCAACTGCCCATAAGGGCTGGTCAAGGTGGGTAGAACCATCGGCATTCCGTAAGTCAGTCGGGAGACTGCCTCTCATGAAAATCCATATCCCTTTCAGGATTTGAACCCACGCGGAGAGGGGCCATGTGATTTCAAGTTCTGTACTCTAACCACTAGGCCACGGAGGCCCCCTATTACGAAATAGGAGATTGAAAGTAAATATATTTACCTGACCAGTAGCGTATCTAAAGTCGCCCACATATCTCAGGGATCCGTCGGGCATTTTGGAGCGGGCCTGAAGGAAGAATCCCTTAAAGTTGCCACCTCTACGTGTGCGAATACGAACTGAAAAAGAGAGAAAATGTCGTAAACTTGACGCATCGGGTTTATCCAATGAAACTGCATCACAGTTGTCTTCTGTGTGACTTGTACTTAAGTTCTATTATTTATAAGTACCATGCAATGGGTGAACTATCCATGGTTATAGAATTGCATATTTGTTCTAGCCAGATTTATGGCACATATATATACAAAACTATGATTGGTTGAATATTTCTAATGTTCTTTGTTAACTGTCATGAAAACGGGCGATTTGCATTTTGTCCACATATGACCCATATATGGGGTCATTTTCGATTGCAAATACACATTTTTTAGTAAAACGGAACTTTAGACAAGTGCCAAGATATAACGCTCATTTGCCCTGTTAACTGTTCGCAACGTTACCAAATGTAATTCTTAAACGAGAAAAATGCCGATAGAATTATAAATTATCCTTCTGAAACGGCCAAAGAAGCAACCCGCACTGGTTCATCCGAAATGGAGATTTTATATACACTACACGTCTCTTTCATTTAACCCTTATAGTGCTGGAACCAACTTCATGCTTGAGCAAACAGGTTACATCCAAGCCAGTCGCCAAGTAAATTGGCGCCTAGCCTGTGATCTAACCTGTTTGCTTACTCTTAGCATCTTTCCTCATCAAAATTTAGTATGTACATGTATTTGGAAAGCAGACGGCACAAAAATATAGTTTAGAAGATGACTTAGCATTCTAAGGGTTAAACAAGAAAACTAATAATGTAGAAAAATTCATATTTACCCATAACACCGCAGTTCGGGAACTGATTGGCTAGCGGATTCACGGAACAAGGGACGTAACCCGGTTGATGCGTCTCTACGATGTAAGGGGTCGCTCGTGTCTGTCGCCTAGTAACGCCGTGTCCCGGCTTCATAGTGTCGCAAGCCTGCATGTCCGCCCCATAACGATGGCCGTTCGCAACAGCAACCAGAAGTCCGGCCAAAACGTAATGTAAAATCATCGTGTTACAAAGTTTTTATTACAAGTCCACGACACAAAATAGTCCGCTAATGAAATAATCAGTACAGCAACCAATATTAATACACCACTTGGACGTTTCGAAAATGAATATCACTCTTGTGCGTTTCTGTCTATATATGAGTTATATGACACCAACACGTCGAATTTTAAAAGTCCAGGTGCACGAATTACCGATGTGTTACCCTGGCGAAAGGTTTCGAACTGAATGATTGAGGAGTGGACTACGTAGCCAATATATACGGGTGGGGGATGATGGATGAAGCTGCCGTCACTCGATCATTTTTGGCGTGTCACCCTCACATACTCGCGGCGTGACCGCGTTCATCATGTATACACTATGATCGGAATGCAGGCCCCTCCGCCATTCATACCGAACGACTTCGGTGATCATCGGTCATTACCGGATCTTACGTCATAACAACGAAAATACCCGAGTGGTTACGAAAGGGGTACGGATAGATTCGTCAGCATATCGATAATGCCCGGGCTGTCAATGTTGACAAATTAATTTGTTACGTCATCGTATCCGATAGTAAACAAACTGATGAGGGAAAGACGTCTCAATCATGTTTGTTTTCATTTCTAAAATATTTGTCAATCATCAATTTGATATTTCATAAAAATATAGGCCTAAATAGTGGTATGACAAGGCCGTATGGTTGTATGTATTCTAAAACGTACTGATGTGTGCGCCTTTAGCTCACCGTTTAAATCGAATCTATAGTGGTATTAAGAAGATGCTATTTTTTAATTACGACAATTTTCACTTTTTGTCAATGATTTTAATATTGGCTTATCTGCAATAGGGCTTTTTATGTCACTTGAATAAATTATCTTGATATTTGCTGTTCAGTTTTTCTCACAACAGGGAAATGGTTTAACAGTTAACGGAACAAGCAATACGGCCATTTTGTTTCGCACTGTTGGTTAGTTTATCACCGAATAGCATAGCGTATGGGTTATCTTAAATAAAAAATTTCTAGGGCGGCGAAATTGATTTTAGATTACTTGTACGCAAATGTGAAATCCTCTTAGTTTAGTTTAGAGTCATTACCTGACACAGGTCCCATATGGGTCCTCTTCGTCAGGGCCGTTCCTACATTTTTCAGTTCTGAAACGGCTTTCCTGGATACACCAGTACTAGGTCAGGGCTCTGAAGTGACTTGCCAAAGGCCACTCCCAAGAAACTTAATGGCCTCGATGGGGCTCGAACCCGGGACCCTGAGTCCATCACCTTAACCACTGATCCACGCAGGACCTATTGTTTCCACGGGACGTGTTGTGATAAATCAGTTGACATTGGTACAGTTAATCTATTTTAACATTTCTTCATATATGTTGTAGTTTAGTTTAAACTTATTTATTTTACATCGATTGTGAAACAAGTTCTTACAATTAGATAAATCACTCTCGATTCTGCATCCTGGATACATAACCAGTACTCGCGCAGAATGCGGATTAATGAAAGTTTGCAAGGCAGATCCCGCTACTCTCGGGATTCGAACCCACGACCCTCGTGTCCAGAAGCCGACGCTCTACCCCTGGACCACTGTCATATTTTGTAGCAGGTATAGATATGCCCAGTCGAACTTCTCTAGTTTACACCCTTATTGCTCTCAGAATTTCATAATTTTAAAATCGGCATAGCGATTCTAATGAACACCAACATACAGTCAAACTTGTGTTAAGAGGCCAGCCTATGGGACAGAGTAAATTGGCTGTTTAAGACAGGTTGGCTGCTTAACACAAATTGATGTACACTATAAGTCTAGCAATGGGACTTTCTGTAGTGGTTGTTTAAGGCAGATTGGCTGCTTAAAAGGGTGGTTGCTTAACACAAGTACGACTGCATTTAGTACGTGTATTTACATATTTGTTTTTGAAGGCCCCGTACTAAACAGAAGACCAAAAATAAACTCTATTGCCAAGGCCATTTGTTGAAGTGAACAATATTTGTTTCCGATTTCGACAAATCCGAAAATGTCGCATGAAATAATAGGTTAACCCTTTCTCAAACAATAACGACAGTTGACAACTTTGTTGCAGGCGACTTTAGAAAATATTGTGGGAAAAGGAGAAATTGCTCGTGACGAGCAATTTTTCCTTTTCCCACAATGTTTTCTTCTCTATCAGAAGTTGACTTTCCAAATTTATCACATTTTGAAATGTCGTCTGCAAACTCTTTCAATTTGGCACAGTCTAATATTTGGTGTTTGGGAAAGGGTTAAAGATTCAATCAAACTCTTCGCAAAAGTCCAAAAGTCGTATATTGGACATATTGATACATTACCCTTGCGTCACCTATTTGCGTCTTGCAGCAAACGACTTTCAAAACACATTGTCGCAAAATGAGAAATTGCTTGTCACAAGCAATTTCTCCTTTTACCACAATGCTTTTTCAATCTATTCACATATCACAATAGCAGAACTGAAAGGTTTTTCGCATGTTTACAAAAACTTTCTAAAGTCCTCTGCTTCAAGTAAGGGTCGTCTGCAGGTGGTAAAGAGTTAAGATATGTTTATTGGTTTAAATGAGTTAATGCTAGAATATGCTGTCATATTAACCCTGAAGACATATCTCTATCATTACCGCACCCTTTATCAATTTGTACCTGTCAACGGATTCGTTTGTGATTTCGTTAACCCTTAGAATGCTGGGTAATTTTCTAAAACTAGATTTGATTGTGTCGATTGGTTTCCAAAACTTTAGATATCTGCTTAATTTTGACGAGGAAAGATACTCAGAGCTTCAAATAGGTTAGATCACAGATGAAATTGCCTTAAAACCTAACGCTATCTGTACTTGCGTATTCTACCGAATGAAAAAAAAACCTGCTATTGATATTCAAATTGGCTCGAAAAGAGCTATCGTATTTTAGTAGTTGCAGTTGAAAAGATGTCAATTTCAAAACAGTTACATTGCCTTTGAATCTTGATTTTATCTAAAATTAGACATCCACTTCATTTATTTATCACGTGTTCAATGGAAACTGAGTGCGATTTCAGGGAGATTTGGTCAATTTCTATAACAGTTTTTCCCAAATGATGTGTGTGTCAGGAATAGATCAAGAGCTAAATGGATTACATACGCAATGAATTAACGAAATTTATGGGGGACATACTGGGTACTTACTTTGATGGTTTCCTCGTGATATCAAATCGCTGTCAGTTCATTTCAAATATCTTTCATTCGTTCAGTGTGAATTTGTCAGACATATGAGTATAGTAATACAATACTATTACATTGTTGTTTCTTGTATGTGCTTTAAATTTGTTGTTTGTGTTTATTTTTCATTAGGAGCAAACTATTTTATGGGGGACAACGTCTGTTTTTCTCCCATTTAAAGAAGAAACAAAATACGATTTAGAGGAATGGGAATTAACGTCGGAAATAATTTCGACCTTTTTTTTTGCTGATATACATTAAATATTGCATGATTTTTAGAACTAGATAGATGATGTGAGATGTGAATATTGAAATGTACGTTTTTACATAAATCGAAGATGTTCCCTCTTTTCATGTCTTGACAACTGACAATCTAATGTAAATCATATGTTATGTAATATTATATGTGTGGTACGTTGGGCATAGTGCCTGTTTTCCTGAGTAAACTATATATATATAAATTAGTTCATATTTTTGAAATCCGATAAAGACCACCGCACCCTTACACCATGAGTCAACGCATTCGAGAAATATATAGGTATGTGGGTCGGGGAAATGTTGAAATGCTGTCAAAATGTCATTAATTGACAGGTTCTCGTGATTGGCTTTACTAATTGACTAATATTTGTGATTCATTAACACTATATGAATTAATTAACAAATTGTTATTACGAGAACTTAATACATCATTCAACATGGTTGCAATGCACTATGATACAATTACGATACAATATGAATCATATTCAAAAATAATTGTTGATGTAACCGTTTCAGTCCTTTAAAAAGATCAATGAATATGTTAGATGCCCTTTTAGGAATGTCTCGTTCAAGATTTTGTTTCTACTGTATGAAAGATAAAAACTATGATTTAAAGTCTCGTGTATATAGGTGTTTTACTAGTTCTAATTATAGAGACTAACGTATGGACCCATTGAGACGGCTATACAGTGAACCCTCGTTTAACCGGACCCCGATTATCCGGATGTCTCGCAATCCGAACGAAATTGTAAGGGAACGGAATTATTGGACCAGTTTGTTGCAGACGACTTTTGAAAACATTGTGGGTAAAGGAGAAATTGCTTGTGACGAGCAATTTCTCCTTTTCCCACAATGTTTTCTGCCATATCATCTTTGAATTTCATTACGTTTTGATATGTCTTCTGCAAACTCTTTCAATTTGGGACGGTCGACAATTTGGCGTTTGCTAAAGGGTTATAAGTATATACGGCTCATACAGACCGTTTATGTCTTAATGTGAATAAGAACATGCTCTGCTTCATTAGTCCGGATTATTCGGTAAACCTGACATTTTGTTGGGAACGGACATGTTCGGATAAACGAGGGTTCACTGTAATGCACTATGATATGATGCTTTTTTGACTTAGTCTGTAAACAAGTGGGCGACAGTGGTACACTGGTAGAGCGTCGGACTACTCTCCCGAGGGTCCCGGGTTCGAATCCCCGTGATGCGGGGTGACTAACCCACAAACCGGCGCGATTACTGGTGTATTGTCCAGGAAGCAGTCATCGAGAGTGACACGATGTGCTTTATTAAGCCTCCTTCACAATCGATGTAAACATTTTATGCAAGCAAACAAACAAAACAACTTGCGATAATAAACGGTAAAGTGACTCAAAGGCCAATGGGACCTTTCTAACTAATTGTGTTGTGATATCTATATGACTTATTTTGTTCACAAGTCACTACAACATGCGATTTACTTACTATTTTGCCTAACGTAGAGTTTTTTGAGGTTCATAGCTATTGATAGGGGACCGAACTTTCTGTATGTTTAACCCATTATCAAATAATAACCACATTTAATCAGTTTGTTGCAGACGACCCTGGAAAACAGCATGGGAAAATGAGAAATTGTTCTTAACGAGCAATTTCTCTTTTCCCCACACTGTTTTCTGTCCTATCAGAAGATTATCTTTCAATTTCAACAAATTTTAAATCGTCGTCTGCAAACTCGTGGAATTTGGAACAGTCGAAAACTTGCCGTATGGTAAAAGGGTTAAAGCGATTTCCGTCTTTCGAATATCTCTTTCCAATCATGAACCTTCGTTACTCAATCAAAATGCTAATTTCCTATACCCAGAAAACGGATATGAATTCCTGGTTCAAAATCAACTCATTGAGGGGAGGTTCGTTTTGTAAAAGGGGTATTTGTGTTTAATTTCAGTGTACTGTAAGACTCGTTTTGAACGCACAGACGACCTTGGGAGAAAATCTTAAGCGCATGTATAAACAATTACGCCGTTTCAATTCGATTAATATCATAACGATATTACGATTAGATTTACTATGATATTTTCCTTTGTGCGCATTCTTGTGCAGATAACCGATTTTTTTTTATATGGGTTTTGCATCACATCAACATTATTTCAGTTATGTAGCGATGCCCGACTCTTAATGATGGAGGAAGACCCCATACTCAACTGCCCACAAGGGCTGGTCAAGGCGGGTAGAACCATCGGCATTCCGTAAGTCAGTCGGGAGACTGCCTCTCATGAAAATCCATATCCCTCTCAGGATTTGAACCCACGCGGAGAGGGGCCATGTGATTTCAAGTTCTGTACTCTAACCACTAGGCCACGGAGGCCCATAACCGATTATTACGATCAATATTCGTTGCTATCTCTATTTTGTATATACGAATTCATGATGAATGAACAGTTAATCAAAATATCTTTCTGAACTAGCAAAATCAAACGAAAGAGATAACTGCAATTCGAATCCTTTTCGTTGCAATTATGGTTAGACAATAAATGTGGTTTATAACAAATATTTTTTTAACTTGAAAAAAAAGGTCATTTAAACTGTCAATCAACTCATAAATCGAAAGAAGCTTTCGTTGTATTTTTATTTAGTTCCCCAATAACGAACAATTGCGCTATTTTGGCATGAACCAAAAGAAATGGTCAATTATATTGTGTGAACTATAAGATAGATATATATTTTTTATTTGACAAACATATGTGTGCATAATCATTTTTACAACACAAAATATGTAAATATACAATATATACCGGTCAAAAATCAAAGTACAATTCCATACATTTTGAATCATACTTTTATTTCAATATAAATGAACTACATGGATTATTAGGTCTTATTATAGAAAGATGCTCTTTATTTGAAAGTAAATCTTAGATAATATGCCGAATGTTTGTCACGTGCTTTCGATAGTTGTATTCAAGTATGTTTGGTATTTTGTAATAAAACTCATTTATATATTTTTTCTCATAGACATATACTTAAGTGATGCTCGTCTTCAATGTCTGGATTATTGCATATTTGTCATATCATTTTCTTTCTTGGTATATGTTGAATATTATATCGACATGTTTGAAGTCTTAAAAAAATGCGAAGATGTTGCGGTTTTAAAGATGTGTGATATTAATTATTCTGGTAAATAATCTACGTATAATTCATATTAAAATTTAACCTTTTTATCGCTATATAATTGTAATAAAGACGCTATTCTAACAATGGATAATATATTCTGGATAAATGCATCAAGTAAACGTTGTTTAAAAAACTGTATAAATTATTTACAGTTTACTGAACACAGATTGTCCAACACAGGAAAATCCGTATTCAGTTAACACTTTTTTGACATTTGAAACCCATGAACTGATTTCCCTTTTCACAATCATCTCTAGCAAGTGCATATCAATAATTCAATCCAATATTATATGTGATAATTAATATAAACTAATAGTTAAACAATTTTAACAATCTAAAACTGTACAACAGATAACTTTCTGATTCTACATTAACACTTGCATTATATGTACCTTTTCTTACATTAACAATTGCTTTACAGAGTTTCATATGAATCCTTCAATCTTTAACGATTTACTAAAACCCCAGATTTCTGCTGAATAATTTAAAACGGTTCCAACAAAAGAATTAAAAACCTGACACAAAAGCTTTGGGTTAAGCTTAAACTTCCCACAATTAACAAGCAAAACGTTTAATGCCTTCAAAGATTTCCCTACAATTTGTTTCTGATTTTTATCCAGAAACAACTAGGATAACTGGAAACAGTTTTCAGATAGTTAAAGTTGTCGACATTTTCAAGGACAGTATTATTATAAACAAAACGCTTTATAGGCAATGTTTTTCCTCATTTACGAAACATATTCATTTTAGTTTTCAAAGTATTAAGTGTTATGCTCCATTTTAACAATAACCATGTAGTCTGCAGTAAAAAGGCTACTCAGTTCAAACACACATGTCTAAATACAAAACAAAACAATGAGCTACAACAATACTGGGATAAACAAATGATACATTAATGATTGCAGTTCAACATAATAATAAGGTTATTCCGAATAACTCATCTGACATAAAAAATCAAACGATTTGTCACAGGTTCTGATATGCGCAGTTACTCAAAAAGGGATCTCTGATCTGAGTCTGCATTGTTTTAATGTGATTTTGTTCAAATGATCCGATCACTTAGCTATGTTATGTTGGTGCCGATGCCATAAACAGTTTTTACTGAATCATATGTGTACCTTACATATTTAATGTATTATTATCTAGATACGTATAACACATTTCTTATCTAATCTTGTCTTACTTTGCCTATGGCGTCTTAAAACAAAGGTTTAACTTGAATCGCAAACAGATTGGAGTTTGAATAAATAGACAGTGATCCGAAGAGCTTGAAAACAAGTGTGCTTAACTAACCCGACACACAAACAAATAAATACATGTCATAAAGGATTCCAATTATTCTATAAGTGGCTGATATATATTTACACAAATTCATATGGAAACATTATTTAGAATAAAACACATGAGCATCTAAAATTAGTTAAAGACAACATGATAACAAACAGATGATGCTGATTTGACATAATGTGCTACATTAATTTAGAAATAATACATACGTCGTTACAAAACAACGCTGAACTTAATTCAAACTTATTCTTATGATGCTCTTTTATCATACAGTATGTTTGCTTTTTCACCCACGTCGTATCCCTAGGCGGGGAAATCACGTGACCAATGTTTATTGTCCGAACAAGACGGCCGCCAAACAGTTTTTTTCCCTTTTATTCCCTACTTTTGCCAATAAGAGCTACATTGTGAACCCCACATAAGCTGACCATCAAATTTACGGCTCTGTTAGTTTATGATAACCCATACTTTTAAACGGCAAACATCTAACATTCGACATAGAAATTGTAGTCGATGCATGTCCAAAACACTGGGTCTTCGACTGCAATTTCTCTTTCGCGTGTTAGACGTAACGCCGTTATAAAGTATGGTATTATATTCCAACATGATGGTTGACTTCAAATGGTTTCCTGACCTTCATTGTTTTAACAAAAAATACAACAATAGCACTATATTTATCAGGAACAGTGACGGACACTTCATCTCCATCCAGAGAACAAACACCCAAAGGATAACAAGTCAGGGACAAGGAATCAGGTACCTGGTAGATGTCAGAGTCGTAGCGATTTCAACTTCCCATTGTTAAAGCCCGACACGATGATTGTACCATCAGAAAGGAAACAAAGATCAGAAATATAACAGATAGGGAAAGTACATCAGTAGTCAAGAGTAAAAGCATGTATGTGGGGATTTCCACGAAAAGTTGCCACCAACATGTTTGTACGTGCATCACATTTAACCCAGAGTGGACAATCATATATATTATTCCGCAGGGAAGAAACAGATTTGTCGACGCCAATGACCGCTAAATCTTTGGACCCACTGTCAGCTATGTACATGGTCCCGCGGCCATCTACACAGACGCCTTGTGTGTGTTTCATGTTTGGGTACGTGTGCCGAGTAACGAGGTTACCGGACAGGTCTATCACAACAACACCTTTATCTCTATCTGCCACGGCGATTTGCCGATGTCTCGGGAAAATGCAGAGGTGTTGTGGTCGTGCAAACAATGCCGACCAGTTGTGGTCTTTAGAAATGTGTTTTAAAAGATTGCCTTCTATATCGTAGACAGTCAGTTTTGAATCGTAAAAGTGACTGATATACAGACAAGAGTCAGCGTAAGCGATACCATGGCATTGATGCTCGACTACAAATGATTTCTTGATATTCATTGTTTTACCAACAAATACAACATGAACATCATTTTTATCTGGAACAGTCACGGCCACATCGTCTCCATCCAGAGAACAAACACCCCAAGGGTTACCAGGCAGCGACAATGAATCAGATACCTGGTAGATGTCAGAGTCGTATCGTAACAATTTCAACTTCTCATTGGGAAAGTCCGAGACCATGATGGTACCATCAGAAAGGAAACAAAGATCAGTAATGTAACATGCCGATCTATCAGACTTGATCTTGACATTTATACTTTCTGTCGGTTTGGTTAGTACCGGTGTTTCATGGCATGTATTCAGACGACCGAACAATGACTCAGACGACAACACATCCTTAACATCATTTCTGGCCTTCAAGGTGATTTTTAACAAACCATTTGCGTTGCTTTCGAATTGCCCCATTTTAACCCCGGCATCTTTCATTAATGCCTCGGCTCGTTTAAAATCGACAAACATCTGTGATGCATTGGCACCGGCAGGTGTATGAAACCTTCTTTCTATTGATTTCAACATCGTAATGGACTCGTTGCAAACCTTTGCATCATCATGAAGCTTATCAGTAGACTTTTTGTAGATGTCCTTTATATCTCTCTGAAAGTCAGTTCCTAGCGTTTTGACTTGTTGGATTATTGTTTCCATTCTTTCATCAGTTTCAGCCAACCGTGTTTCCTTTTCGGTCTGAAATCGCGCCTCGTGGTCAAGTCGAATCTGTCTCAAGCTAGATAAGTCAAGAATCTGTGCAGACAGGCCCTGCTTGACTTCGTGAATAGATTTGTTCAAAATCAGGGAATCAGCAACGTCGGGGATGTAAGCGACGTCTGTACAGGATCTACAACACACGTAAACGGTAAGTAAGTATAGAAAAGGCACATGAAAGGACATGAGTACAAATAAATCATTGATGTATGGAGTTCTTTTATTATGTCCATATAAGTCATGAAACTTAATTTACGAATGCTGTGAGATCCTATTTAATGAACTTCTTTAAGATAAGATACTTTTTGCTTGAAACATAGTTGTATCCAACTCAAGTTTGTTTATCGACGACATGTTTTTTTTTTACATATTTAAAATAACGAATTCTGATTGGTCGATTCAAAATTTGTGTATCACATGACCAGGCAGAGGTGAAGAATCAGGCAATTTCAATTTTTATTCTAGCTTATCTGGGTTATCTCTCGTTTGCTTCGTGTTTACGTTGTGCTAATGTTTTTTTTTTTGATAACATTTTGAATCTGACCAAATATTTATCTAATAATATAGTTTGATATCAATGGAAATGCTGCAAATAGATTATCCCGTTGATATTTTGTTTGGGTTGAACGATAATGCACTCCTCGTGCGCTTAAGTCAACGCATTGACTGAGGCAAATCCGTAAATTATCATTGCATCTCTTAACAGATTAACCCTAGGATACCAAGAAGAGGTTGACAGAGTGCATTACTCCATGAAATCAAATAAACAACTGTTTATAACGATAGTAAAAGAAAATAACAATGATGTTAGTACTGAAACAGCTACAACGTTTATTTGAGCCTGATTTCATGTAACATTTCTTTTTAATGTTTAAAATTTTTTACATTTGATTTTTTACAGAAAAAGAAGATTTGATTTCAACTGAAGCATATACAACTCATGGTTAAAATATACCCATAAGTTTATAAAAATTACCATCGAAAAAAAAAGAATTGCTCTACCAGCGAACTCACCTATGCCCAATCGCTATGCACACACTACAACAAATCTCGTCATGAGCTCCACAATACATGTCCACAACCTTGCCATAATGCCTGGAACATTCCTCGGTCAGTACAATCGACGGAGCAGCAATGGCGGACGTCGGGACTCCGTGTTGAAAGTCTGCTTCGTCCACGACATGGTGTTGTTTTGTCTCTGGCACGCCATTGTGGACTTTAAGACACGAACTACAAAAGTATTTCTCACAGTTCACACAATACGCAGATGCTTCTCTGTTCTTGTCTTGGTGAGAGCATGGAGCACAGGACAAATCGTAAAAGGCGTCCGACGTTAAAGATGTCGCCATTTTGTCTTTTTTACTCGCAATCGGAACCCCTTGGTGTTGTTGGCATGCCACACTGACGAAATTTGCCGAAGATTTTCGATTGTTTTACTCGCTAGTATGTTACTATATGTCTCCTTGATCAAATAAATATCTTACCCAGTTATGTAGATAACGCGTACCAGATAATGCAATCTGTATACCCGGGACTTGTGGTGATAAGAGTACTTGACAAATTACAGCTAATGGGAACAAAGCGTGCGTTATCTTTTTGGTTTCATGTTGCACATTTGCGAGTTTTTCTTTTTTTCTTTTCGTTTCGCATGCAGAGAAATCGCAGACGACGAGCGATGTCGCTTGCGAACTCTATCGAGTGTTAGACGTTTTGGGCCACCGTCCGTCTAGGAAAACGTTGAGTTGCGCCGTGTCGAGGTTCTGCAATGTCCGCGATGACTGTGAAGGCCAATTTTTGGGTGGCCAATTTTTGAGTGGCAGTCCTTTCTACAATCATCGCAAATGAAGATAGTACAGTCCTGGTCGACTGCTGCGAAGCTTTTCTCTCTTTTCTGGTGCTGCTGTCTGCAACGACGTTCTTCTGCCTCCTTCACCCCTTTATGTACAGCGAGCCTCCATGAAGAACGTTTTGTTGCGTAGTCCTCCCATGTATCCGTATTGATGCATGCTGAATGAAGGTTTCTTTTGCAGGAGTTATTAAACCTCAGGTGAGGGCGGCCTTGTATACAGGATCGAAGCTCTAACTGTCCATATAGAAGGTCTTTGGGTAGGCGACCTTCCTCCATAGGTCTGAAGTTCCCAAGCCAGCGTAGGCGTCTCTTAGAAAGCATTGCAATTATTGAAGAAGTGTTTGCTCTGCTAAGCACGTCAGAGTTGGTGACCTTGTCTTTCCAAGTGAGACCCAGGATCTTCCTGAAACACCGTATGTGATACACATTCAACCTTGTCTTGCATATGTGGCCAAGGGCTCGCTCATACAACGGTGTGCTGAGGACACATGTTTTGTAGACCGCAAGTTTGGTGTTTAATGTCAAGTTCCTGTTTTCCCACACCCTCTTTGACAGCTTCGACATGACAGCACCAGCTTTTCCGATGCGAGTTATGATTTCAGCATCCAGTGAGACATTATCTGAGATGCGGGACCCAAGATACTTGAACTTATTCACAACTGCCAGTGTAGTGCCGTTTATTGAGATGGAAGGCGGGGTAGTAACGTTTTGGCCCACGACCTCTGTTTTTTTATGCTGATTGTGAGGCGAAATTCATCACATACTTGGGAAAATTTGTCCATCAACCGCTGGAGACCATCTTCTGTGTGACTTGCAAGAGCGGCACCATCAGCAAAAAGCATATCTTTGAGGAGGACGCGGGTGACTTTGGTCTTTGCACGGAGGCGGGCAAGGTTGAACAACTTGCCATAATGCCGAGTATGCAGGTAGACACCATCTTTGGAAGACTGAAACGCGTGAGACAGGACAATTGGGAATAGGATTACAAAGAGTGTAGGGGCGAGCACACAGCCTTGCTTCACTCCGCTGCGAATGGGAAAAGCCTCCGACATGTCTCTATCAAAACATACTGCACTTTTCATATCTGCGTGAAATGATTTTGTTATGCTGAGCAGTTTTGGTGGACAACCAATCCTTTGAAGGAGCTTGAACAATCCATCACGGCTAACAAGGTCGAACGCCTAAGTTGAGTCAACGAAGGCAAGGTACAAAGGTTGTCGCTGCTCTCTGCATTTTTCTTGGAGCTGGCTCACAGAGAAGAACATGTCGATTGTAGACCTCTCAGATCGGAAGCCCCATTGTGACTGTGTAGACTCGTTCGGCCAGCGTCTGGAGTCGCGTTTGAACAACTCTTGCAAAGACTTTACCTACAGTGCTTAACAGAGAGATTCCACGATAGTTGTTGCAGTCGCTACGGCCACCTTTGAAAAGCGTCTTGCATGTCTTGTGGAACTTCTCCTACCCTCCAGCATAGTTGCAGGAGCTCAAGTAGATGTGGGATTAGAGCTGACTTCCTTTGTTTGACAATCTCTGAAGGAATGGCATCATATCCTGGAGCTTTTCCACACTTAAATGTATTGATAGCCCTCTCAAGCTCTGCAGCTGTAGGTTTGGCATCAAGCTCCTGTAGAACTGACATTTCTGGGATGCTATTGAGAGCTTCAGTAGAATACAGCTCAAGGTATTGTTCCACCCATCTCTCCATTTGTTTGTTGCGATCAGTAATGACTGCCCCTGTTTTGGACTTGAGTGAAACGCTTTTCTAAGTGGCTGGTCCGGTAGCTTGCTTGATACCAACGTACATTGGTTTGATGTTACTAGTGCTAGATGCCTGCTCAATTGAGGAGCACAGTTGAGGAGCACATTTCCTGGCTATCGCTTGGCTTTCGGTTCTGGCCCTTCTCAACGTGTTCAGGTTTTCAGGTGTCGAATCTTTCTTCCAGTTTAAGAGGACCGATCTCTTTTGTTTTGTAAGGGGTTCCATTTCTTGGAGATTGGCTTCATATCAGTCAATATTTGTCCTTTCTTTTGTCCCAAATGCATCAATTGTAGATTTGTGAATGTTGACACTTAGATATGTCCATCTAACCTCAGCAGATTCACCGGCTGCTAGTGGTGGGATTGCTTCTATGGAGGTTTGAAATTTGCTAGCTCTTTCCTCATCTCCAGTACGTGCTGTGTTGATCTTTACAAGACCTCTTGGTTTTGCATGATGAGGTTTGTGAGGGACTAGTGTGACCTTGCTGAGAATGAGAGAGTGATCCATGTCGCAGTCAGCACTAAGATTACTCCTGGTGTTGTGTACGTTTTGAAGATTCCTTCTTCTGGTGATGATAAGGTCAAGTTGGTGCCACTGACGTGATCTTGGGTGCATCCAGGATACCATATGCCTGGGTCTATTTGCGAAGTAGGTGTTTGTGATGCAGAGTTGTCTAGCACTGCAAACCTTCAGTAGCCTCTGTCCATTTTCATTCATGTTACCGACTTCAAAATGACCGATGCATGATTCTTGTGCGAATCCTACTCTGGCGTTGAAATCTCCAAGCAGGTAGAGATCATCTGTCTGTGGCAACTTCTCTAGCAGTGAGTCGAGTTCGCCGTAGAATTTATCCTTGACATCTGGGTTAGCAGCAAGTGTTGGGGCATAGCAGGTTACCAGATTGACAGGACCTTTATTCGAGTTAAGACGCAGCATAAGTAGTCGCTCAGATCCTGCAGTTGGAGGTTCTATCATTGGTAGAAGCGATGTTTTTACTACAAACCTACGCCATGTATTCCTGTCTCGTCCTGATTCTTCTTCCCCTTCCAGAAGAATGTGTAATCCTTTTCTTGCACTGAGCCATCTTCAGCTAGCCTCGTCTCTTGTAATGCTGCAATGTAGATATTGAGTCTGGTGAGTTCGGCATCAATGGCAGAGTCTTATGTATGTCACTGATTTGTTGAAGGTTTTCTGAGAACCCTGTCAGCATGGTTCTCACTTTCCAACTTGCTGAGGTGCTGGAGACTTCGGTTTATTGTTCCGGTTGTTGTTAGGTACTCAAGATTCAACTGCTTGTCAAGTGTAAACACTTTAAGCTCCTTGCACCAAAAGAAGCAGGCAGCATGTGGCGGATCAACACCTTACTGGCTTGGGGCTGCCCAGCTTTAGGCGGGTGGAGCTGATCAGTTAGACGTAACGGCGTTATAAACCGTGGGCTATCATAAATTATACCAGAAGATCTGGCAAATTGATGGCCAACTTATGCGGGGTTCACAAAGATTTCTATCATTGACTAAGACAGGTGAGAAAAGCAAAAATACCTGTGGTGCGGCCATCTTGTTCGGACACAAGATCGTAAGCTTTGGTCACCCAAGAACAACGCTGTGTTACAATCATTTGAAAAAACTATCAGTTTGGAAGACATCACTTCAATTCTCGTATTTTAATTCAAAACTGGTTGCAATGTCTTTACACTTTTGAAAGATCCAGTTTTATTAATTTCAAAACCAATCATAAATGACTTTTTTCTAGACCAAATGTGGCTTGAAAGCACCTATTGAAAATGAAACTGTATTTGCCACTGTACATTCTTACATCCTAAATACTAGTAAATAGTAAAAGATTTAACTAATTATAAACAATTCAAATAACTTTCTCTGTCCTGAATAAATATTTGGCATTTGGGTTGCCAAAGGCAAGTCGATTTTTCACATTTGTTTTTTCAATTCATTTTTTTCTGCTTATATACTTGTTGTAGAGCTGGATTTTCAACTCGTAACATGGTTCATATCTCATGCCTAGCCTTGAACAGTCCACACCGACATTCCAACATTCAAAAACAAAATGTCTTACTTCTTTTTTCTTATCTTTTCCAATCAATGTGTAACTTTTGTTATTTTCTTTATTGTATTTTCTTTTTCCATCATAAATACATGCAACGTCGCGTATCCGCTAAGGGTACTGGAAAAGAACCTAATAAGCTTTTGCTTTCTCCTACCCATTTCTTCTGTATTGTTTAACTTTATATTTATGTATTTTGTGTATATTTTGATGAATAAACTATGTTTAAACTAAAACATCTACACACGCAAGTAAAGTATATACCAGTACCACCGAATGGTTGGATTGAAAGCCAAATTTTAGGCTAATCAGCATATTTCAAAAGATTTTAAACCCTTTTCTTCTTGATTAAGGCAATGGAAAACTGATAAGCCTCTAGGGTTGGGCCATTTAAGGTCCATAAGACACTTTCTTATCAAACTTTGAAGAGGACTAATAGATGATGCTACATAGCAAATTCCAAAGCTTTAGGTCTTATCGATCAAGGGGAGAAGATTTTTAAAGATTTTTTAAGATATGCTATACATTACTGATAAGCCCAATTTCACTCCTTAAATCTTTCGCCTGCTTTTGCCCTACAGCTAGATGGTCAAGAAAAAATAAGCTTTAAAATTACCCGGGGAAGCAAAAGTGTTCTTTGTTCATGGCCTAATAAGCGTATACATATGCGAAAGGGTTTATTTACTAGTTGCACACGGTGGGGTACTTGAATTCGATACACTTGATATTTCGATAGAACCGTTATCGGTAAACAGCATGTTTAAACAAACGGATATATATTTATAGTAAGCGTACACCCGTTCTCATTCACTTGACAAAGCGATATCCCATGTAAGGTTTATTACCCCTGATAATCAAACGTTTTCCAATGTTCTATACAAACAATGACTATAATAGCTTTAGAATGTAAGCAGTGAACATACAATGACCATATTGACACATCATTTGATGGTATATGTTGTTGCTATTATCCCCCTTTGTTTTCGTTTTATGATTTGTCTCCCCTGAAAACTGATTAAAATAGATTTTCTCCTGTATTCTGCGATAGAGTTTGGATTTCTTTTTGAAATCTTAATCAGAATCATGTTATGTATCTTTCTACTAAGAGTTTCTTTTTCAGGGTGATCATCACGAAAGGTGGATCATATGCTCCAACGTTAATATTTGCATTGATTATCTCCCCTAATTGAGGTTATAATGGAAAAGTTTCTCGATAAAAACCCTTTTCATTTGGTCATAAGCCTAAAATGTTAATCATTTTTCAGAAACCTCTAGATTTTAAACTAAACAGTTAAAAAATGGATTCATGTACGAGACATGTATATGCTCCCGACAACTTTCGAAACAGGTGTCCGGAAATAGGTACTTATGATGATACGATAAATGGCTACATAATTTGCTGTCAGCAACCGAAGTGTTCGCTGATTGGTCAGTTCCAGCTGTCAATCAAAGTCTGTCGTAAGGTCAATTACACACGAGGCAACCATGTGAGCTCATCGGAGTTATACAATGAAAACAAAGGTCACAAAAATACCCGAGAAGTTATGAATGTCATAACATAACATAATTTTATTTCAACGCTAATCACAAAGTCTGATAGTTATTACAATTATATACATGTATTTACACGCCGAGACATTTGACGGTTTAACAGTTTTGCCTTCCCGAATGATGTGAGGATCTAAAAATAGTTCTGATTTGATGAGATAAAAAATGTTCATTGAATGACTTGCGCCCGTATGAAGCTATGAGTTGTCTTAAACATCACAATTATTTCTTCTTTTACAATGGTCGCTTTCAAGAAGATGCATTATATACTTGTATTCATAATAAAGGCTTTGACCTGTCAAACAACATCTGTCTTTGTGCTGTTTTTTTCACAGTAATTCCACGTGTCTCCTTTTGCACTTACGGGAAGATAAGTAAATATTGAGTATAAAGTGTCAAGACAACACGTTCCTCTGACCTTTTGGCGGCATTGTCAATGGTCGCATAAAACAAGAAACACTTGTTTTCATAATATATGCCAAGGCATGTCAAACGTCATCGCGTCCTGTTGTCATGAATCTCCCGCCAAAAACGCGTTCCTCTGAGGTCTCGGTGGCATTGCCGATCGTATTCTCGCTATCTGTTCTGGATCTTCCTTTCTCTGCACCATCGACCAACCTTCTAGGCTAATGCTGTCCTCGTCGAAGAATTGGTTCGATTTTCGGTTGGTTCCATTCGGCGCTTGTACCGCCCCTGACTTATTACAGGCACATCCCATTATTGAGCACATATATCCGTAAAAACCCCGTGTGGGATCCGTTGATATGGTGGGAGCACTTGTTGGTGAAACCTTGTTAAACCACGTGGTTTTGTGTAATACTCGTTGAACCGAGGTGGCACACGCGGACTGAGGTCCAACAATCTTTAAGCCATTAGCATAATACAATGGTCATCAGGTTTTTGGCTGCACTGTTTGAGGACCCACAGGTATGCATACTGTACAGGAACACTTGTTTTCTTAATATGTATTTAAACCATATACGCACTTTTAAAGCTCAGTAAGTGTTTGTTTTATGGAATTACCACAGGAAACGTCCGTTTTGTTTATTCAGCTCAGTTACTCTTTATTTCTATGGAATAACTACGGAAAGGGTCTGTTTCGACACCTTTTTCTCCTTGATTCAGCTCATCGATTCATGTGGAATCACAACAGAAAAAGTCTGTTTCGACACTGTTTCTTGTTGATTCAGCTCATTTACTGTTTGTTCATATAAATCTACAACAGAAAATGTCTGCTTCGACACTGTTTCTCGTTGTTTAAGCTCATCTACTGTTTATTCATATGAATTGACAACAGAAATCGTCGGTTTCCCTACTGTTTCTTGTTGCTCATCTACTGTTTATTCATATGAATTTAGAACAGAAAACGTCTACTTCGACGCTGTTTCTGGTTGTTTAAGCTAATCTACTGTTTATTTATATGAATTAAGAACAGAAAACGTCGGTTTCCTTACTGTTTCTTGTTGATTCAGCTCATTTACTGTTTGTTCATATAAATTTACAACAGAAAATGTCGGTTTCCTTACTGTTTCTCGTTGATGCAGCTCAGTTAAGGTTTAATCCTGTTTAATCACAATAGAAAACGTCTGTTTCAACACTGTTTTTCTCGTTGACTAAGCCCTGTTACTGTATATTTCTGTGGAATCACAACAGAGAACGTATTTTTAGACACCGTCTTGTGTACTCTAGTGGCTTGAAATATAACAACCGTCGTTCAAGTTCTTAAATTGAAGTATTATATGCACTCTCTTATATTTGCACTTATATCATACAGATCAATGTTTGTTTGACGACTGCACGAACTTTGTAACGTGGCTCGGTAAAAAGGCTCTCAACAAGTCGTTATCTCCCAAGGAAAATCTCTGTTCATTCGTTTTGCTGTGTTATGTTGTAAATTGATCCCAACGTCCTTCGTAATTCGACCGTACAACCTTAAACCACTGTCTTTCACACTTCACTTAACCATCACAAATGTTCGCCCTGAGTGATCCCATATCGTTTGACATTGAGAGATCAATTCACTAGCTTCCAATTAAAAGCGTATTCATTTTGCACATACTCATTTGATTTAGATTTAGCTCACTCGAGTCCGCCCATTATTGACTGGTTAAATTCGTACGTATAAATCGACTGTATCAATATATAGTGTTATGAACGTTTCATTCTCACATAATATAAGATATTTATCCCAACACTTTTTTTATCAATACATTTTGAATATCACGTAAAATTGTTAGACAGTTCATTTACCCAATAACTGCGCATGTGTGGGGTAGCGGTATTTCGATTTGCGGCACGTACAAGCCCGGTTATTTCTCTTTGTTAAATAGTCCATTTACCCTTTACCAAACGCCAAAATTTCGACTGTCCCGAATTGGAAGAGTTTGCGGATGACATTTCAAAATGTGAAGAAATTCGAAAGTAATCCTCTGATTGGCAGAAAACAATGTGGGAAAAAGAACAATTGCTCGTCACGAGCAATTTCTCCTTTTCCCACAATGTTTTCCAGAGTCTACTATATGTCGTTATTGTATGGTAATGGGTTAAACCATTGAAATTATTTAAAAATTTGATTATGGTTTGACCTTAAAGGTCTGTGGAGTCTTTTGTACAAATAAAACTACAGTTCTTTAACATACGAAGATTGTATAACGTCCATAATTGATAGCACTCTTAGGTGAAGATTAAATTCGAAACATGTTACGTTTATATTCTTTAAATTTGACTGTATATCATTTATTTGGAAGATTTATGTTTAACGCCGTAACAACAATGATTCAGTTATGAAATAACTTTCTTCAATCCGTCAGTTCTGGGCTAGGGCTCTGAAGTGCCTTGTCAAAGGCTTCTTCCACGAATTTAGAGGTGTCGGTGGGGCTCGCAACCAGGACCCCCCCCCCCCAAGTATTTATATAAAAATAGTTGAATTAGTTGAATTGCTCTTGAGAATAATCAAACACCTTTACTTAAATTACATTTAACTTAAGTATTAGCTGTAGAAATCTAATTTGCAAAGGATCAAAACATATTTATGAAAAAAAAAAAAAAAAAAATATTAGGAAAATCATGAAATTCCCCCCGTGAATAATAACAGACTTTTCCAACAATATTTTGTATAGTGATCACGTTGATATCAGTCTTGCGTAGTTTAGGGTCAATTTCCGATTTTAATCTATCATTTGATCGCTTCAGTTCAATGAGGTGGTATTCACATTTAGTTGAATGACAGTTTTGAAACTATTCCATTGGATAGAGCATTCTTAACGACTTGCGTCCAGTATTAATGATAGGTTCATAGTAGATCAACTCTCTCGCATTGTTTAAGAGTGGTCGCTTAACCCATTACCAAACAATAACAACGTTTGACCAGTTTGTTGCAGACATCTCCGGAAAACATTTTGGGAAAATGAGAAATCGCTCTCAACGAGCAATTTCTCATTTTCCCGCAATGTTTCGTGCCCAATAAGAAAATTGTTTTTCAATTTCATCACATCTTGAAATGTTGTTTGCAAACTCTTTCAACTTGGGACAGTTGAAAATTTGGCGTTTGGTAAAGGGTTATAAACAAGATATGATTATACTGCATTAGCCTTAGTCCGAATGATCCAGATGCAGATATTTCATTCTAAGTAACGAATTTACAGCTTGGATATTCCGAGTCATATTAGCCTTCTCTTTCGCTACAATGCCACTGCTATTTCCAATTTATGCTTTCTTAATTAGAACGGAACTTGTCCTACATTTTCAAGCACTTCAATTAAAAAAATTATCTTTATGATCGACAAATCACTCTTGGTATAATAAATCATTGCCGTTAGTAATCCTTTACCGATCAAATTTCAAAAACATTTCAAAGTGATCTAACGTTTTTAATGTAAGCTTTGCTTTTTCGATATAATTTTGAGGGAATACATCGCTCCTTTATTAATTGTCTGTTATTATTTTTACTTAAAAAGTGGTAGTCTCCCGACTGACTTACGGAATGCCGATGGTTTTAGCCGGGTTGATCAGCCCTTATATGCGGTTGAGTATAGGATCTATCTTTATCATGAAGAGTCGAGAATCGCACCATAACTGAAATAATGTTGACGCGATGTTAAATCCATTTGATTAAATGTTACTTTAATAGCTTAGTTACTACATGTGTAGCGAGACTGCCTTAACTATGAACAGAAAATATATTTACTTGGGCGGGTACATATATTTCAATTGATTAGTACATACGACAAATAACATGTTTTTGATAGAATGGGTCCCGAATCCAAATTCTGGCCTCAAGCGGGAAAGCAGCCAGATGTTTTGAATACTCGTCAGACATTAAGTGAGTAAAAAGGTACTATTTTGGTAAAGCTAAAATGCAGTTTAAGAATCGAGCGAGATTCAACCGTTATAGTGCTGGAACCGACTTCATGCTTATGTAAACAGGTTAGGTCCAGGCCAGCCGCCAAGTAAATTGGCAGCTGGCCTGTGATCTAACATGTTTTCAATTCTGAGAATCTCTTCTCGTAAAAATTAAGCAGATATTTAAGGTTTTGGAAAGCAGACCTCACAAAAAATAACTTTTAGAAAATTACCAAGCAGTCTGAGGGATATATAGAGAATAGATGGTTGGTGTCGTGAATCGGAAATGTTATCGGGCAAGGCGTAGGAATATTATCCGGTGAGCCGAAGGCGAAACGGATAATATTCCGATGCCGAGCCCGATAACTTTTCCTATTCAAAGACACCAATCATCTATTCTATTTATCCTGTTACCTCCATGGATTATTATCAACAAACAAACTGAAAACAAAATACAAAATAAAGGAAACAAAAGACAGAAAACAAGTAGAGAATGGTGCACACATGACGTCATATGCCATGAGTATATATGACGTCATTATTTCGCACGTGAATGTGTGATATATGGTTAGTGCCGGATATCACAAATGTTATACGACACCCTGTTATCGGTCTGTTCATTGCGCTGGTGACAGGATAATAAATGTTACATCAAAAAGAGATTGCACTCAAAATAATTTGGTAGTTTGAGCGCTTAAGAAGAAAGGTTGATTGTTGATCTTATGTATGTAATTTCTCGCTTAATACATTATAGCATTAACTAATGTTAGGTAAAATTGATCGAGGTGGCCTATGGTGCTCCTTATATATAATTGTTCACAGTATGTTTAGTATTTACTATTCAACCGTGTTATACCAACAAGAGAAGGGACATTCACCTTAAAATATAATATAAAAAAGAAATACTTTGTTTACATAGTTGACATTACAGAAACTCCCCTTTTATCGATAAGTGTACTGTTAATCTTTCGTTGAGCATATATAATTAACCCTTCGTCACACAGAGGGTCGTTTTAAAGCGACTGTCTCACAGATTGGGATTTTAATTAAGTAAAGTAGAATTTCTTTAACTGATAAAATGAAATCACAGATTTATAAAGCTGCCCAAAGGTAGTTTATTAATACGCTTCTAAATCCAGGTAAGTACTGCGTGATAAAGATAAACTATTTTCATCTTGCAAAAATAATAAACGCTTTATTTTGTAAAACTATGACATACCATTTCCTGCCAAATCAGTGGGTATTTCTTTCTAACCCACTCTCCATTTAGGAATTCGGGAAGTGGTTTCAATTGAAAACAAGAGCATGCGGTTGAATATAGTAGGAGATAAAACAAACGAGGTTTATTTCATGATTTTAGGTAAAAACAATTGCTGCAAAAGGATGATATGCTCACAACGGATAATCAGTCAACTTGTCATGCTGCTCTAAATTCAATTCAATTCAAACAACTTTTATTCGCTCACGTCTGAATTTATCAGACATATGAGTATAATAATACAATGATATTACATTTATTCACATAAACAATAGTAATGTATAATATAAGTTCATAGGCGTAGGAGCAGGGGGGGGGGCAGGGGGGGGGGGGGGCCCGGCCCCCCCAATATCCAGACTGGGGGGGCCAGAGTATGCTTTGGCCCCCCCAATATTAACAATTTAACAAAGGCAAATGAAGATATTTGAAAAGAAAAATGAAAGAAACAAAATTTAACAGCAGAATAAAAATAAATATGTTTTTTTGTGCTTTATCTAATACCAATTCGCCTTTTCTTACGAACAATAACCAAAATCTTTTTGACGTCATCATCGCAAATGGCAATCTGAACACATCGGATTAGCTAAAACTTAAACAATAATTTTACGATTCTACTCTGTTGAATCCGTGGCTGTGGCAGCCTGGTCGCTGTTACTTCTTGTTTAGATCAATACATTTGATTTCCGCATGAGATCGAGACCTGGCATATCCTTTTTTTTTTTTTTTTTTTTTTTTTTATTAAAGATACACATTCTCATACGCTTTCTTTTAATTCTTAAAATGTTATCGAATTTGTAAATGCATGAATAGTCATGAAAAAGTTTAGGAACATTTATTCTTAGACCGGTCCTCATCTGAAGTTGGCCCCCCCAATGTTGAAAACGCTCCTACGCCTATGAAGTTGTAAGGAAACAGAAATATGTAAAATAGAAGAGACAGGGATTGGATGGGCTATGCGCTTAACTAGCGCAGCATTAGATCTATGAGACAGACTTTATAAGAAATGTGATTGATGGCTTAATCTAAAAATAGATTACGTGTTAGTTTCACACTACACACCTCACTACACATGTTTTGGTTTTAAGGTTTCTTCCGTTTTGAGCAGTAGTACCATTCACTTTCGGATTATTATCATTCATTCCTTGAAGATGCAATCATTTGCACTAATAACTGTCATATGAATTGTATTTATTATTGTTTTGATCGCTGCAGAGAGAGAGATTGTTTTGTATTTCTATGTGACATAGAAGTTGGAATGTTTATATTTAGGTGTTGATCATGTTCTCCTAGTATCTTCTAGTGCATGCTTGTTAATCAAAATAAACAAATAAGTATCAGGAAGATTCTGTCAGATGTTTAATTCTTTAATGTTCTAGAAACATTATTATATAATAAACAAGTAACTGGAAGGGTCTGGAAAAATCAATACTGAGTCTTCATAGCTTTATAGGGGCCCTGTGTGTGTGTGTGTTTGATTGTAAAAGCTATTCCAGATTGTTCTAACAAGAATAAGTTTACTGGGTGTAACTAGAATGTTCTATAGGGTTATAAAAGAGAAACCAATGAGTTGATTGGTGTGACTAAAACTAGTATGCTTTCAAAAAGTACTTGATCTAGGTTATTGTGAAAATTGTGTGATTTAACAGAGTGTTGCTGCTTCATCACTTAGTGTTAGAATTTTCTATGGGAGCTTAGAACAATTGAACGGATCTGTGGATTTATTAATTATAGTTCTTGGAGTGACTGTTACTAGGGGAGCTTAGAACAATTGAAAGGATATGTGGATTTATTAATTATAGTTCTTGAAGTGATTGTCACAGGTATTATAATCATTCTGCTATTATAATTCATCAAATAAACTTGTTATTGTTTGTAATACTTGTTGCTGGTTATCTTTCTTTTCTCGTTGCGAGCTAGGTTCATAATAGAAACCATAGGTTCGTAACATAACTTTTGGCAGCAGATGCGTCGATGTGAGACAATATGGAGTTAGGGGTGAGACTTTCAAAAGTTAGATAGCGTTGAATCAAAAGAAAGTCAGCTTAATACTCAAGATAGTTTGAAGGATAGGAATGGTCGTTATGAAAAGAAGATATTGGCCTTATGGAAAGTTCTTCTTACCTATAACACCTTTGTATCAGATCCGATAAATCATGGAAGAGTCTAAAACGAGATATTTGCTAATATTTATTCAACCACCGGCGATGAAATAAGTGGGAGGATCTTTCATAATTTCAAATCATGGAGTCGAGAGAAAATATTGCAAACAATCGTTTTTTTGTCACTATGAATTTTAGGGGTTTCTGTAGTAAATGTGTCGAACGAAATCTTATGGAGTAAGAGGTTAGTCGTTCTTGACAAACTGTAAGAGCGGGGAGTCAAAATCTGAAGGAAAGATTTAAAAGTTTTAGCGGCTAAATCTGAATTTTAGGTATATAAATTGCTGTTGTGAAAAGGAGATTTTTTTTTGCTTTATCAGAAATTCCTCCAGAATCTACAACACATTTAAACCTCCTCTGTAATAAGTCCGTTTAAGGTAGAAAAATAACAATAATCCGCCATTTTGAAATTCATTCTTTCGTCAGATTACTTCGGTCGTTCTCGGTAATCATCGGTCGAAGCCTAGTCCGAATGATCCAGACGTAGATGCATGTATTTCATTCTTCTGTAACACAGTTACCGGTTTGATTAGTGTCGATTAGTTCCGGTCACGACCGATGTATACCGAAACCGACCGAAGTAATCCAACGAAAGAATGAGTTTCAAAATGGTGAATTATGGGTATTCTACCTTAATCACAGAGGAGTCCAAAAAGAGCTTTTTGATATTTATTCAGCCCCATCCCCCATTTGGAATTATACCATGGGGAGTAAATCAACAGGAAACAATTAAGTGACAATTGTAATTAATACCTATGTTCTAAATTTCATGCTTCAAAGAGAAAACCATTTTTTTTTCATTGGTAAAAATTGAACGTCATAATCTTGGTATAAGTTTGCGACAATGGTTTCTTATAAAGTCGTGGTACAAACGTGATTGAACAAACAGAACCGGGGAATGTAAATAAAAGTCGACGAGTTTATTTCTGAATAATCTTTGAATATTTGCAATTAAATAAATGCACACAATCCTTCAAATATAAACAGTCTTTGATATCAGATAGCTTCAAATCGAATCCATATAGCAAAATGACACTGGCGTGTAAAGAGAGAAAATACTTTAACGTTTGAATAAATAAATATGTGCTAGCCAAAGACATCCAAATCCATTTACATGTGTGTTAGTTTGATCTATTTAAATGTGTTTAGGATTATCATCAGGCCAACATTATTTCAGTAATGTTGCGATGCCCGACTCTTAATGATGACTAAGACCAAATACTAAACTGCCCATTAAAGCTGGTTAGGCCGAGTAGAACCATCGACATTCCGAAAGTCATTCGGGAGACTTCCTTTCGTGAAAATGAAATGCTGTCACCGGGATTCGAACCCATGCGGAGAGGGGCCATTTAATATCAAGATCGGTACTATAAAGACTAGAGGGGCCTCCGTGGCCTAGTGGTTAGAGTACAGAACTTGAAATCACATGGCCCCTCTCCGCGTGGGTTCAAATCCTGAGAGGGATATGGATTTTCATGAGAGGCAGCCTATGGGCAGTTGAGTATGGGGTCTTCCTCCATCATTAAGAGTCGGGCATCGCTACATAACTGAAATAATGTTGATGTGATGTAAAACCCACATTAAAAAATAAAATAAAAACTAGGCAAAGGAATCCCTTTACAGGTTTGGGATGTCGCCAAGAGGAAAAATATTTGTCATAAAACATGACTTTATTCTAAATGAGAGTATTGGAAGAACTGTTTCTTAACCCTTATAGTGCTTGAACCAACTTCATACTTATGCAACAGATTAGGCTATATCCAGTCCAGACGCCAAGTAATTTGGCGGCTGGCCTGTGATCTAACCTGTATGCTACGCTGAGTATCGTCCCTTGACAAAGTTACGCAGACATTTAAGGTTTTGGAAAATCGACAACACAAAAATCCATTTTTTGAGAATTAACCAGCATTTTAAGGGTTAAGGATGAATATTGTTTCTTACGAACAACCTTCCCCTTTAGTATCCTTTAGTCTTTAGACGTAAGCGCGAGAAAGTATTACATAATGATGTATTAGGTAATGTTGAGAAAAATCATTCAAAATCAAACACCAGGATGTCCCGTGCTTGGATAGAAACCATTGTGACAAAAGATAATTTGCTTATCGCTTTACACAGGGTGTTCAAAATGACTATTGCAGCAAGTGCTGCAAGGAAGGGTAAATTGGAGTGAGTGGTCAATATGGGAAATAGCTAACCAATAACATGATGGTGGACACATAATGGTCACAGATGTTGACCATGAGTATGTTGTGCTTAGTTTAGTTTATATAAACTTATCTATTTTACATCGATTGTGACGGAAGCTTGAAGCTTATTAAATTCACTCGCTACGACTGCTTCCTGGATACTACACCAGTACTCGCGTCGATTTGTGGGTTAGATCCGGCAATTTTCACCTCACCTAACGAGGAGTCCATATTATATGGGTTTTTACATCACACCAACATTATTTCAGTTATGTAGCGATGCCCGACTATTAATGATGGAGGAAGACCCCATACTCAACTGCCCATAAGGGCTAGTCAAGGCGGGTAGAACCATCGGCATTCCGTAAGTCAGTTGGGAGACTGCCTTTCATGAAAATCCATATCCCTCTTAGGATTTGAACCCACGCGGAGAAGGGCCATGTGATTTCAAGTTCTGTACTCTAACCACTATCCCACGGAGACCCCTAACGAGGACTCCAACCAGGTACCTTCGGTACAAGAGGCCGACGCTCTAACACTGCACCACTGTCGCCCATGCTGTGCTTACATAGAGTGATTACAAATGTGAGAATGTTGTGCTTATACAGTCTAACTTGTGTTAAGCAGCCACCCTTTTAAGCAGCCAACCTGCCTTAAACAACCACTACAGAAAGTCCCATTGTTAGATTTATAGTGTACATCAACTTGTGTTAAGCAGCCAACCTGTCTTAAACAGCCAATTTGCTCTGTCCCATAGGCTGGCCTCTTAACACATATTTGACTGTATGTTGACCATGTGTGATCACAATAGTTGACCATATGTGACATTGTAAGCTGTGTTTTCATGATGGAATTATGGTTAGCCCCTGGTATGATCGAAACGTAAGAGGAAACATAAAGTAAAACAAGTTGTCTAGTATCTTGTAATAGTTTTATTACAAATGCATATTATAGAAAAATATCATATTCTCATGCTATACAAATTTATTACAATACAAGGTTACATAAAAATCTTCTTGTTTCTATACTTGTGACCTAAAAAGTGTGATTTATAATGTAAATACAATAGAATACAATACAATACAAGAAAGAGGGTTTTAAAAACTCTGGTTACCATACAGTAAAACAAAACTAAAATCACAGAACAAAACAGATGAAACAAATCAACCTAAGATAGGGAGCTATATGATCCTTACAAAATGCTTTACAGGTTCTTTACAGGTTGTTTTTTACCATTATCAAAACCATTGCTTCAAAAGGAGAAATTGCTCATTTGAAGACTTTTTGATATAAATTATTTTCTTGACAAAACCACAGCAGTGAATAAAGAAATAGCTTTTATCATGGTATATATCACTTTTTATACCAAAGGAGAGAGTCAAACTTTTGTACAGTGTTGTTTTATACCGATTTCAACTTCGATCTGGCACAAACATCAAGCCATGAAATAGGTTAGAGGTCTGTCTCAGAAGACAAAATGGGCTTTAAGCGAGCAGAAATGAAATTCAAAGACAAAGAATATGCCCCCCCCCCCCAAAGCAACCAAAATATCATGCCATGAAATAGATAAAAGATCTGCCTCAGAGGTTTTAAGGGAGCAGAAATAGAAACTTAAGACAAAGAATATACAAAAAAGCAACTAAAAGATGCAGAAAACTAGTCTATGCTACTATTGCACTACCCAGAATGAACAGCTGACTAAAAGAACAAAGCAATACTAAATCATTCTTCTTCTAAATACATAAACTAGTATCCCATCTGGTATATCATGTACTCTTAACCCTTAAAGTGCTGGAACTGACTTTACGCTTATGCAAACAGGTTAGATCCAGGCCAGCCGCCAAGTAAATTGATGGCTGGCCTGTGATCTAACCTGTTTGCTACTCTTGGTATCTATCCTCATCAAAATTAAGCAGATGTTTAAGGTTTTGGGAACAGATGACAAAAGTGTTTATTTTTAGAAAACTACTTAGCATTCTATGGTTTAAGTATGTCATTTATTAGGATTGTGATAAGCAGCAGGCAACAATCTAAATTCTTATGAAAAAAAAAGGTTCTGTAAGTTTCACAACTGTTTGGAATATCATAACAGAGAAGTGCATTAGTGTTTTCCATGAAAAACTAAAGAATTACTATCTTTCTTAACATCTAAAAGACTTCAAAAACAGTGTGACAAAGGAATACCCCCTTCATATTCCACAATGGTTTCAAGCCATTTTTTTTTTTCAAAATAAGTATTTAGACTTTTAATGAAAGGTAACAGAGGATCATGTACAAAAAACGATTTCTAAAGAGCAGCAATGTTAGTGCAAAGATAGAAAATAATATTTTTATCAACCCTTTTCTTGACAAAACATCAAGTTTAATCATCCCGCTGCAGAGGTTTGGGAAACAGCTGTGCCAAAAGAGTAAATAGCCCAAACTGAACAATTTATCCTTTCATCACAGTGTTTATGACCCAATGAAATAAAGAAAATGATTATTTTCATGCTTTTTTTTGTTGTTTTCATTAACCGTTACCCACACGCCAAATATTTGACTGTCCCAAATTGAAATAGTTTGCCGACGACATTTCAAAATGTGATGGAATTGGAGAGTATTCTTCTGATAGAGTAGAAAACATTGTGGGAAAAGGAGAAATTACTCTGTACAAGCAATTACTCCATTTCCCACAGTGTTTTGCAGTGTCGTCTGCAACAAAGTGGTCAAATTAATGTCGCTATTGTTTGGTATGGGTTAAGAAAGAAAAACATTTTTATCTTCGAAAAATTATTGAGTAGAAACCATTTTGATAGAAAAATAAGTTGCTCATAATGAGCAATCCTTCCTTTCGCCCTATTGGTTTCTAAATTCTTCTGCAACCAATGTATCAAAGATAGTAATCAACCCTTAGAATGCTGGGTAATTTTCTAAAAATTGATTTTCGTGTTTTCTGGTTTCCAAAACCTTAACTAAAAATTGATGAGGAAAGAGAAGCAAACAGGTTAGATCACAGGCCAGCAGAAAATTTACTTGGCGGCTGGCCTGGATTTAACCAGTTTGCATGTGCATGAACTCGATTCCAGCACTATAAGGGTTTCCAAAGTAAGAGGCTGATTAAGTCAGTGTCAAAGTAACTGTTAAGGTAGAATATCCATGATATCATTTTGAAACTCATTTGCTCTTTGAAATACTTTGGTCATTTCTGTATACCTCGGTCAGGGTTAGAATTATTCACATTATACCAAATAGTTTCCTCCCTGACCATGTATACTGAGAATGACTGAAGTACTCGAACGAGAGAATAAAGTTCAAAATGGCAGAGTATGGGCATTCTACCTAAAAGGAAGGATCAAGCATTTTGATCATGAGGGGTTTTACATAAAATGTCATTATGCTGAAATACCTGACACATAACAATGAAGGCAGACCCCCAAAACTAAACCATCATAGCTGGTCAAGCCAGATAGCAATATCTGCATTTCATAAGTGAAATGCAATGAAAAACCAAATGCCCTCATAGGGATTTGTGCCCACACAGCAAGAGACCGTGCGATTCTTTAAGTTTGTTACTCTTTCAACTTTGCTGTAGGGGCCGCTTGGAACCTCACTAAGACTTAAAATGCTTCACTGTTGCTTAATGTGGAAACCCTGGTCCAGTGGTTGGGCGTCTGCTTTGTGATCAGAGGGTCCCGGGTTCGTATCCCGGCCGGATCATCGGAATTTTCCTGAGCAAAAAATGCATCCCACATTGCTCCTCTCCACCCAGGTGTATAAATGGGTACCTGTGAGGAATAAACCAATGTGCCGTGGCTGCTGCATTTGCGCCATAAGTTAACGGCTGGTTTATCACCCTGTGATCGGGGAGGTAATTGTAATAGTCGCCTGAATATGCCTAGCATAAATATGAGACTGTAAACCCATACCTCTCTCTTAATTTCTTAATATAAACACTTTTTTAATACAAAAAAAAACAACGCTCAAAGCTCTTTTACAACCCTCGAAATATAAAATCTTAAAACACATTTTCAAGTTAACTTTCAGGTTAGAACAAATGTTAAAGTGAAATGCTTAAAAATAAATTGCCATTTATTGGTTCAAAACATGAAATGCAATTTGCCAATACTGAATATTACACGTATGAAAACACTGTGGTTAAATAATCAATATATGTGAAACAAGCCTTATTTAATCTGGCTTGAATTGACAAATACAAAATGGTTGCCTTATCAAATTAAAAAAATCAAAAAGGTTACAAAACTGGGAATATAACTAATAATAACATTAAAACTTAACAACAACCGGTGATCTACCACTAACATAATTCAACACAACGTAGTACATAATATAAATCATTCTCAAATCAACTTTCAGACTATTCTTAACGATCCTGAACAAGACTTTTTGGCAATTTGAAATAAATGGCGGTATCGCCAGTATCAGATGAAAGGAATTAAAAGATAATATTAATAAAAAGAATTGGAAAAACAGCATGTTTTGTTAAATGTTAACAAAAGCGTAAGATAGTTTCATTTCACTTTCTTACTTCTTTTTCTTTCATCTCTTAACCCTTTACCAAACGCCAAATTTTTTACTGTCCCAAATTGAAAAAGTTTGCAGACGGCATTTCAAAATGTATTGAAATTGGAAAATAGTCTTCAGATAGGGCAAAATACATTGTGGGAAAAGGAGAAATTGCTCGTCAAGAGCAATTTCTCCTTTCCCCATATTATTTTCCAAAGTCGTCTGCAACAAAGTGGTAAAATGTCGTTATTGTTCGGTAAAGGGTTAATGGTGCTTACTCAAGGATGAGAAAATTTGAAAGTCGAAATAAAATGTTCATCAATAATGCAGTCCTATCTGAATACCTGCTAAATAACACTGAATAAAACACAAAAACCTGATGCACAATTAACATAAAATATTTGCTCCCATTATTCTTCAAAAGGTTATACCAAAATTCATCCTTAGCACCCAAATTACAAATACCTTTATCTGCTGAATGCAGTCCTTAAGATGGCAGTGATAATTTTTGGCCCCAAAACTCTCATTAAATTTCCCCAAAAGCCCATTACTTTCATTCATTTTAATCATTTTTCTATAGAAAAACCCATTGAGTTTTAAGTTTTGGTCGAAAAAAACCATTGATTTAATTTAAAAAAAAATCACTGAGATGGCAATTACAACCACTTTAGAAACCACTGTGACAAAAGGGTGAAATGTTCATGAAGCGCAATTTCATGCACTTGTAATGGTAATTTTCATCCAATATCAAAAAGACTTGATAAGGGTTTTTACATTTTTTAAGAATGGTACAAGTCAACAATTCAAATATGGGGGAAAGAGTTAATTAAGGTATAATGATATATCAATAATTAAATGCAGACACGAGCTAATTAGTGACATAAAAGTGACATATGGAAGATTTTGATCTTATTTTCTAGTTTCATTTCTTTGGGATATACTTTTTATGCATTTACGTTTTTTTCTAAAATAATATCATCATGTGAGTACAAGCAAAGATTGATTTCTCGAGATTGCATGAGTTGATTGGGTGATCAATGTCCTCTGTCTGCATCAATGATCTTTTATGTATAGTGTTTAACATGGTATCAACAATTTTACAGTTATGTAACAGCTTTTTTTGAGGTGTCGGAGGATCTCGCACCCAGGACCCCTGAGTTAAGAGACTGCCGCCTTAACCACTGGGCCACGCAGGACCCTGTGTCAAATTGAATGGTCTATGTCTAAAGCCTTTCCCAAACAAAAAATATTCGACAGTCTCAAATTGAAAATGTTTGCAGATGACATTTCAAAATGTGATGAAATTAGAAAATAATCTTCTGATAGGGCAGAAAACATTGTGGGAAAAGGAGGAATTGCTCGTGTAGAGCAATTTCTCCTTTTCCCACAATGTTGCAACAAACTCGTCAAATGTCTTTTTTGTTTGGGAAAGGGTTAATCGAAACGAAATAAGAAAATAAAAAAATTGAACATGTCACATCAGTACCACCCACGCAACTTTAAGTCAGTGCATTCCTCAACACCCAACTTATATAGTAAATGACCCCGAATTCCTGAATATGACCCCTAAAGATAATGATTTTCCATTCAAAATTCCATATATAAGGGGTTAGAATTCCCCTGGATAAGCATAAATCACAGGGTCGAGGGAAAACCTTGAGATTGTACATTAAATAATGATTATCTCTATATACAGTCTAACTTGTGTTAAGAGGCCAGCCTATGGGACAGAGTAAATTAGCTGTTAAAGACAGGTTGGCTGCTTAACACAAATTGATATACACTATAAATCTAACAATGGGGCTTTCTGTAGTGGTTGTTTAAGGCAGGTTGGCTGCTTAAAAGGGTGGCTGCTTAACACAAGTTAGACTATAGTTGAATAAAATTGTGCCCTTTTTGCTATCTACCTGTCTTTACTCTTTAATCAATGTTTTGTTATTTCTATCATATATACACCACTATTACTTAACATGATTCATTATCATCGATATTGGCAACTCAGAGTTATTTGTTGTTGATCACAAATTAATTAAATATACTCAACATTCCTGAATTAAACAGCAGAAACTGTTGTCCAGCAGAAACTGTTGTCCAGCAGAAACTGTTGTCCAGCAGAAACTGTTGTCCAGCAGAAACTGTTGTCCAGCAGAAACTGTTGTCCAGCAGAAACTGTTGTTGATCTACAAACATTGACATTATTGTGACAAATGAACAATTCTCTCTTTGAAGTGCAAATCCTTCTTTTAATACAATAGCTCAGAAGTACCTCATTTAGTTAAGTTATTGAAAATAATGTTTACAGTAAACAATCTGGAAACAAAACAAAAACAAATGAGTTGTGAGTAACAAACAAAGTCTCCTCAACCTCGATAGTTCATTTAACCCAGCCAATCTTGTTTAAAGCAACCATAGCAAATGGAGATAGAATCTGGTTGTATAACCCAAATGAAAGCGTAATAAGTCATTTAGAAAACTCCTATTGGAGCTTTCTAAATTACTTGTGTCTTGTGTCAAGATGGCATTAGACAAAGAACCTTTCATTCACTGTTTAAGAGTGGTCCCTTACTACAAAATTGATTGTATATACATATTCTAAAGTAACTGTAATAGTCAACTTAATTAACGATTGTGACAAAAGAGCAACAAATACTTATAAGAATAGTTGATTTTTCATCTCAATAGATTTAACTTTATATCGAAATACCGGTGCTACTTGAATTTCCATTTTTCTTTCTTTTGATCTGATGTTGCTTTCAATTTGGAGCATTCATAATACAACATTTGAGGTTGCTGTCTGCAGGCCTACTATTGTTAAGGAATGCTCAAGCCTGAAAAGCATTACTTGAAGTCTTAATTTAAACATCTTCAATATGAACAAAGAAGACAAATTTAAAATCTCAAAGCCTGAAATCAGGTCCAGGTCTGAAAAGTAGCAGGCCTGTGTTCGAGAGCTTGAACTGGTTAATAATATGCTTTATGAGGAAAGGGTATGACATGTGAGCAAGTAAATAGTGAAAATAACATGAATCCATGTTGTTAGTCAGTTACAAGATGGGGTTTTCCACACCAACATTGGCACTCTTAGAGGCAGATCATCTGGGATGAATAGAAACCTGAAATTTGTTATGAGCAGAGTTAATATTTTATTTAACAAACGCTATGTGTTAATTGCAACAAGAGTTTACTTTTACTGGGCAATCTCTCTGGAACCATATCAGAACAATCACATTTATCAAATGAAGACTCACATCATTAATCATTGATCAAGAAAATTCATTTTGGATATCTCATTTTATCACTCAAAGAATTATCAGTCCCTTAATATTTACATATGTTTTATAAATCTGGATTCACACATTATAAGAAATGTTTTATCTTTGATTGAATGTCTCATTTCTTTTTTCGCACTATCAGTACAGTCGGATCAGTATCAAATTAAAGACCACTCTTACTGGTGGTAGTTAAATTTTTCATTTCAGAGTTGTAACCCTTGTTAAATTACATAGTTCTGACTCTAGGATAACTACAGATCCCTGTGTATCAAATACGCCTAATTGTGTCCTGTTTTGAGTAAACTGCAGTAGGTGACACACAATTCAACTATAACAAACTAAATTTATGAAAAGAAAAACTAATTCAGAAAATCATCAAAACCTTGGGACGAGAGGAGAACTTGTGTGTAATGAGCAAATTCTTCTTTTGTCAAAAAGGTTTAAAACTTTACCAGCGGCAAGAAAACATTTGTATTTTGGAACAGTTAAATAAAGAACACATGCTCTTACTTACCTTATTTTGAGATCATTTATACAGGCTTCATAGTATTGTACATTTTCTCCTTTTGCCTCGATGTTTTTTCAGCTCTTTCTTTAATTCTTTTGGCTGTTGTCTATATTGGAAAATAAAACATATTTAAAACAAAAGAATGAAAGTGATTCAGATTTAATCCCAAATAACATATTTGTGGAAAGAATCAATGTTTCATACAGTAGTGTAGACAAATTGTCAACAATTCTAGAACTTACACAATTTTACAGTAACTTAGCTCTATTCTGACTTTAAGGTACCAATCTAGAGAATTGTAATGAGCACCAATATAAAAGATTTTTTTTAAAGAAAGTTGCAGCAATACAAACCAAGGGTTTAGTACAATACTATAGTAAGTGCTTCATGCTTCTGAAGCACATATTATAGGCCTTTTCAGAAACTGTTGTTATCTTTTCTTGAATGCTCTTAATCGGAGATAAGAAATTTTCGGTAGCTTCCGGTTTAAGACTTCCGGGTATTAAATAATAACAGCTGACATTGAGAAACATAGATAAACTGCTGCGGGTATTTTAACAATGCCGTCGAAAGTCGTGTTTGTAAAAACTACATTGGAAAGATTGTTGAGGAGGGGAAATATCAAAGTATATCCTTACTTTGTGTTAACTCTCTAGCGGACAATTTAGCCCGTTTCCCGAGATAAAACACTGTATACCAACGCGGTTACAACGTTGCGATTCATTTCTAGTGAGAAGAGTCGATCCTCTGCTAAAACATTAATTCAAGTATAGAATACGATGATGAAGATCTGTTTGATTATTGCCTTAACTTATGATAACATAACTTAAAATCCATTTTGCAATCTAACATTTTCAAACGATGTTGTACCATGTAAATGCAAACACAATGAACAGATGATATGATGCAAGCTGATCAAACCTACTTAATAAATGTTCCACTTATTTATGGGACATTCCATCAAATTATGTCCAACAAGAGTGACAAATAAAAGTTAACTTATAAGAGATTATGGAAATGATTATATTCATGTTTAATTATCGGACTTCAATAATAATTACACCTACCGAGTCAACATTAGAATCCTCCGATTTAAAACATGTCCATACCATTCACTCTACTTAGAATTACTGTTTCCAAGACCCTTCAAGCAGAACGATTTACCTAATCTGACTTTGCAACGCCAATCAAAATATGATTCCGTCATTATATAGCAACCAATGGCATGCCTCGAAGCCATAAAACACACAACTATGTGTCAACGAAACATGATGTGATGCGCGCCTGTGTATTTCGGCAAGCTTCAAAAGATACATATCTTTCACGTCGAGGGTTTTATTGCTTCTTTTATTGGTCAACTGCATAACGTAGGAAATAACATATACGATCTTTTTTTACTCTCTATATTCGACCAAATACGCATCAACCCTTTATGAGTTAATTCCCTATGTTACTGAGTGTCAGGTCGTTTTGTTATGTACAAGGTTTATTCTCATTTTGTCTAAAGTCTATTTTACCAATTTTCACACAATTTCAGACAGAAGTTTCATCTCACCTACACGGAAAGATTTGGTTGTTTTTGACACTAACTGAGAAGTAAATCAATCAAACCTATAATCACTTTTTCTATGGGGGGTTGGTGGGAAAGAAAAATATGTATAAAGTGTAGATCCAGAAAAGAATATTTTTCTTATGTTGGTCTACAGAATAATCTAAATCTTTTAAAGATATTTTAATCAATTAAAAATGAAATGAAAATATTTCTTTTAACTGTAGATCGTTTGGCAATTTAATCTGTAGACAACGTGGGAATTCAAACCTTTATGGGATGTAGACTAAATGGGAAGTCCTTATGTAGAAAATTCATTTGCCTATGTACTATGTTTCATATTTGTTGAACCCGTATGTCTTGATCTGCCGACATGTATGTTTAGTTTGTTCTGTTATGACTTTATGGTTCATGCGATGTAATACAGAATTACATTATGTAAAATGAGGCCTCTTTTAAGCAACGAAAAAAAAAAAACCTTTGGACCACCCCTGGTCTTTGAAGTAAACTTTTAAACAGACTTTTAAGAGTCAGATTCGGCAATAAGGGTTTATTTGGAACATTTCACTTACTTTGTTGACGACTTTTTGCCTTGTAATCATATTGATAAATAGTTCAAAGATTTGCTAGAAAATATTGTTTCTCTTACTTTGAGCTTTAATTAATTGCGTAGTAATCTTTTGATTAAATGTCTCTTATAATTGATGTTTAACAAGAACGATTGTATTTTTGTTTGAGTTTTTTTTGTAATTATATATCATTAAAATGATAATTTACACATTTGTAATCTCTTTTCAATTCAATGGATTGTTGTCAGTTTTCCTTCTTAATTACATTCAAAGGGTCAATTAACAAACTTTGGCTACCACAGGGATTAAGAGTGTTGATGCAAATTAACACCAATCTGCCACGTTTGCACCATATGTTCTAGTCACACCCTTTATTGTTTAGCCAATCGAGAGATAGAGTAATTAACCATCGGCAATCTGAGGTAACATATGAAAGATCTCCACAACCCTGTGTCCCTCGTAATTTAGTAAGCGTTATTTGAATGTAGTTTCAACAGGTGGAAAAAATGGACTGGGACTGTTTTAATAGCCCGTAATATTTGGATACGATATATCATCAAAGGTAGGCTGACAGAGAACCTCATATAACGACTAATTCTCTATTTAAGGTACTTTATTTATACGACAAATTTCAATTTTAAGAAAAAATATATACTTATTGGAGAAACATAACCTCTACACATTATTGACAAAAATGCTGATGTTTGTTCTATCTTATTTAAAATCCGTAAATCGAATTTAATGCAAATTTGTAATAACATTCTAGAAATATGTGTTCCATTCATTCTTTCCTTCCATCAACCAGCTGAGTAACACATTTTTGATCTGTCAAAGCATTTAATTCAGACAAAAACATATACTTATTTGCCTTTTTTTCACACGGAATGTCATGTTTTAACTGAACTGCGGTGCGCTATTCGGGTCTCATTAAATTCAATTTAATCTAATTTCCTTTTATAACGAGGCTTGGCAACAGCCAACAACAAATCATTCTGTTGATGTTTTCGTATGTAAATCTCTGATTTTGGTACACGAAGCTTATAAATTTCAAAATCCGATCGACAGCGATCGTTTTCTTTGCCTTTGCCCACATACTTCTTTTGAAATTAATACCCGGAAGTGAAGGTATTCCGAATGTGGCTCGATTTTTCAAAGGGAGACAAACCACGTTTCTGAAAAGGCCTATAGTATTGCATTGAACACTCGAAATACCCTTCTCATACCCTCCCTATCTTGAATACTGGGCTAACATTAAGTATTATTATAAAAGTAATAGAGCAACAAGCAAAATCTCCTCATGTTAGAAATGTGTCTTGTTTTTCGTGTAAAATATGCTCTCAAACATCTAAATAAAAAGGAAAGGTGAATGAATGTTTCGATTTCCATCCAAAATCTATTTGGAAATTTAATGGGCTACCAAAAATATGTCGTTTTGCAAAGGGTTAAAACTTTTACAAGTGATCCATTCAGGCAAGTAACTATAAAGAAATGAGTAAATAGCTTAAGGGGAAATAACACATGCTTTACTAACAGGGCACATGTCCCTCACTTTTCCCTACACAACTGACGACAAGCTTTACCCCAAATGGTTTTGTAAAAAAAAGGGTGGATTTGCTAAATCTTAAGTATTTTCTTCATCCCTTAGATCACATGTTCTTTGACTGTTATAATGCTTATCTATTTTACTTCATTGTGTGGGAGGTAATCAAAGATTCTTGCAAAGGTAAACTAATAATATCAAAATTTGTCACAAAGCTTACTACTTTCAAGGAAAAGGGTAAAAAGATAAGTTTGATTAATTAGCTCTAACTATACAACCATTCCTGTCAAGTGTTGTCACAGTCCATACAGTGTATTCTGTATTGTCCTGCATTTAAAATCACAACTTTTACATCTTACTCCATAATACCATACAGCTAAATACATGTACTTGACCCTTATGATGCTGGGTAATTCTCTAAAAACAGATTTTTGAGTTGTATCCTTCCAAAACTTTAAAAATATGCTTATTTTAGTTGAGGAAAGATACTCAGAGTAGCAAACAGGTTAGATTTACTTGGCAGCTGGCCTGTGATCTAATCTGTTTGCATAAGCATGAAGTTGGTTCCAGCACTTTAATGGTTAAGAAACCATGATGACTACAGAAAAAATTGCTTGTGAAGAGCAATTTCACCTTAAGCATCTGTTGGTATTCATTATTTAGAATTGGTTTGACAAAAGGATTCTTATAAGAGCACACTATATTAAGGGTTTAGAGAATAAATGGAGAAAGTTCAAAGTTCAAAAGAAATATGGGTGTTGTATAGTCCTTTGTTACAATATGACATCGCAATGTCATGCTGCTTGTTTAAAGGGACTATCTCACAGATTGTGTTTTGTGTGCATCATATGTTAAAATGGCGATTCAAATGATCTCATTCACTGAATAAATGATCATTTACAACTTCCTTGTTTCAAATATATTGACGGCCTGTGTTTTCATTAAAAACAAATGTAAAACAAGCATTTTTGCTTTGACGGAAACATTTTGTAGATAGTCTTTGGATTGATCTCTGCAACCAGGCTAGCATCAGCTGATAAGAATGTCTACCCATCTCGTAGTTTTGGTCTAAATAATAATTTTGTGATGAAAAAATAAATCATTGCTTAAAATGTAAACCGTTTAAAAAGTTTACTTTCATGAAGAAACTCATTGAAGTGTATCAAAACAATAGTTTTATGTAACTTTATATTACTGTGTTGTAATTTTAGCTGTAGAAGAAATTATATTTTGAAAAGATGAAATTCTCAATCTGTGAAATAGCCATTGTAAAATGAGACCTATAACAAACATGAGAAATTATTTCTGGATTGGAGATAAATCTTAAACAGGGGCTTTCCCAGGCTAAATATAGATCAATACATACCTAATTACCCGTACTACATCATGGAAAGCCAAGTCAACATTGATTGGAGGATCTTTAGCACTTGTTTCTATATATGGAACCTAAAAAAGAAATATATAATTAACCAATATGAATATACATTTGACAGTCTTAACTTCTATAAATGGGCCTCTGTGGCCTAGTGGTTAGAGTACAGAACTTGAAATCACATGGCCCCTATCCGCGTGGGTTCAAATCCTGAGACAGCTTTTAATGAGAGGCAGTCTCCCGACTGACTTACGGAATGCCAATGGTTCTACCCGCCTTAACCAGCCCTTATGGGAAGTTGAGTATGGGGTCTTCCTCCATCATTAAGAGTCGGGCATCACTACATAACTGAAATAATGTTGATGTGATGTAATACCCATATTAAAAAGAAATAATAATAACTTCTTTAAATGTTGCTGTCATAAGGATAGCTTTAGATTTGGGTGTAGTAAAACAAATTGACCTATGAAAATTAAGCAGTATGCAAGTCATGATGCCAGATAAAGCCTCTTTTAATGATTTCTGTTTCAATGTATGTACATGCTTTACCAGATTTTCAAACAGTTCATAAACAATTATGTTAATTTAAATATTTCATAGCTCAAAACAAATGAAAAAATCTTTTGGCTAAATTTTATTTGTGGGGATACTTTTTCAACACTTTCCACATGGCATTTCTTTGGGGTTACTCGAATCACCGAAATACCGTTATACCACCGAAACAACGGAATACCCCTGAGATAAAGGCTAACGAGAGTTTTCAAATTTTATTATAATACCTATTTCCTTTATATTTATAATGCACACAAAAGGATGTAAGAGGTATATCTATTTAACTTTATTTCCTCCAGTTTCTGGAGAGTTTAAACAATACATATTACCAATAAGGGAATAGCAAAAAAAATATAACATAGCATACAATATAACATAGTAGCTTTCGTTTTATATTGAATTCTGTACGACAAAAGCCAAATCCGCTTTTATTCTAATATCAAATAGACAATATTTATTTTTTTCGTCAAAGATTCGACTAACATCATCAAAGTCGAGTTGAATCAACGAGAAAAAGAAATTGCTTGTAAAGCTTCAATGAATTTACGCTTAAATTTAACATGCCATTGTTATCGGAGAAAGTCAAAACAAAGGGTATTCCTGTAGTACCAAAGGGTGCTTCGGTGTTACTATGATTTAACGGGTATTCAGATGTTTCGGTGGTATAACGGTATTTCGATGAATCGTGTGACCGATTTCTTTTGGATACTGAATCCTTTGAAGCAGATGTATGCAAAAAGGGTTTTCTACAGACTTCTGCAGCAGATGCGGCGAAATGGATAATATTCCGAGGCCGAGCCCTATAACTTTTCCTATTCAAAGACACCAACCATCTATTCTATTTATCCTGTTACCTCCATGGATTATCATTAACAAACAAACTGAAAACAAAATACAAAATAAAGGAAACAAAAGACAGAAAACAAGTAGAGAATGATGCACACATGACGTCATATGCCATGACGTATATATGACGTCATTATTTCGCATGTGATTGTGTGATATATGGTTAGTGCCGGAAATCACAAATGTTATATGGCACCCTGTTATCGGTCCGTTCATTGCGCTGGTGCCAGGATAAAGTCATTTATCTTTACAAATACATTGCTTGTATGGTGTTTATCACTATACCAACAATTTATCAGTTATGTAACGGCTGTCCTGGATCCACCGGTACTAGACTAGGGCTCTGAAGAGACATGCCTAAGGTCACCCACACGCAACCAGAGGACCCAGAGTTCCAAGTCAGCCAACTTCGCCACTGGGCCATGCAAGACCCTTAAAGTTACAAAAACAACATTTTTTAATGATCTCAACATCAGACACATAAAATCATGAAATAGTGTCAGGGAGATAAAAACTTACTCTTAGATGTGATGCTAGAGCTCTCCCTTGCTCCTCTGTCACTTTGCGAAGTCTTACCAAGTCTATCTTGTTTGCTACCAACAACATAGGGTATGTGTCTCTGTAAAAAATGATAAAACAATGCTTGCTAAGAAATCGGATCCTGTTTTCTTGATCCTAATGAGGCTAAGGATGTACACTGATTGAAAAGAATATTGTACAGTACTGAATTTATCCAATATGCAGGGTTTTCCTTAACCCTTTCCCAAAGAACAAATTTTCGACTGTCCCAAATTCAAAGAGTTTGCAGACGACATTTGAAATTGAACAATATTCTACGGAAAGAGCAGAAAACCTTATGGGAAAAGGAAAAATTGCTTGTTACGAGCAATTTCTCCTTTTCCCACAATGTTGTCTAAAGTCGTCTGCAACAAAGTCGTCGAATGTCGTTATTGTTTGGGAAAGAGTTAAGAGGTGGCTGCAGGCTGATTTGACCGCCTCAAATGCTTTCCTGACCGGCTCAAATTTGCCAAATGGTAACAGGTTAAACAAGATATACTATTGGTACCTCAAAAAAAAAAATCAGTGAGCTGGCCCCCAGACATCCATGCCTCCTAAAGAGGTCTTCTTGCTTTCTATTCCAATCCTTAAAGGCACATCAAAGGAGAGGAGTACAAATAAATTACTGAAAAAATATATGGAGTTCTTTTATAATATGTTAATAAAAGTTATGAGAATTAGTTTAGGAATGTATTGAGACCCTATTAATAAGACTCAATTAAAATAAGTTATTTTGTGCTTGAAATATAGTTGTCTCCAATTCAATCATGTTTATCAACAACCTGTTTGTTTACATATTCAAAATAATGGATTCAGAAATGTGTGTATCAACTGTCAAGGTCAGAGGTGAAGAATCAGGAAATCTGAATTATAAAACTTGCTAATCTTGGTTATTTCTGGTTTACTTTCACATTTAAGTTGTTTTCTAGTGATAACTATTTGAATCTGTCCAAAAGTTTACCAAATGATAAAGTTTGATATAGCATTAATCTCCTTTAATGGGCCTTTAAGGAAAACCCTGAATATGGATATGATACTAATGAAATTGGGTACAAACCTCATCAAATGCTCATGGACTTAATTTTTAAACGGATTCAATGTAGGACTACTATAAAAGTGAAGGAATTCACAAAAGTGAGTGATTTATTGTTGATTTGCAATTGAACTCTGGTTATTTGAAATAACCCCTGACATACATTAGGGACAGGATTTTATCAACTGCCAAGTTACAAGGAATACTGATAGACCCATGCATAATGACTTTTGCTATCTAACTTAATCTAATTTTGAATAATAATAATGATACATTGTTAATTATCACCACTTTAAGTTGAGAGTTAAGACTAATTAATGAACTTTAAATACTTTATGGAATGGACCTTGAAATGCCCCCCCTGTTATCTCAGCTTCTGATAACTTACTCACACTGACAACCTACCCTATCAAATCACTCATCTTTATGTCAGTCCTTCTACTTATTCATCTCCCTCATGGTCAACACACTTTTAGGGGTTATTTTCCTTGAATAGCTTAACACTTTATCAAAAGCCAAATTTTTAACTGTCCTAAATTTAAAGAGTTTGCAAACCACATTTAAAAATGCGACGAAATGGATAAAATAATCTCCTGATAGGGCAGAAAACATTGTGGGAAAAGGGGAAATTCTCCTTAAGAGCAATTTTCCTTTTCCCACAATGTTTTCCAGAGTTATCTGCAGCAAATCGGTCAAATGTTATTGTAAATGGTAATGGTTTAAACTTTAACTTAACGAGGAATTACTATTGAGTATTGGTCCATTCACAAACATAACAATTGATGAGTTTGTTATTTTTTGAAAATCATGAAGTTCATAGTACTTTTGGGTCTGTAATTATCTATTTTATATTCTTTTACAAAAAAACAACTCTCACTTTAATTAAAGGTCCTGTTTGTAAACCACAGATTTTGATGTGGTAATAGTTTATACCAAATGATCTCAACCTATTATTGATTTGAGTCGACAAGTTCAAATCTTCTATTATCCCTTGAATATTTATGATATGTTATCACTTGACAATAAAAAAAGGTGATAAAGAGCACATTTGTACCTGTCTTTAACTCGTAGAATTTGTGTGTGGAAGTTTTGTATATTCTGGTAGCTTGCAGGGTCTGTGACAGAATAGACTAACAAAAACCCATCGCCCTTCCTCATGTACTGCTCTCTCATTGCACTGAACTCTTCTTGACCAGCTGTATCTAACACTGTGAAGGAAAATAGAGAGATTATTTAGTTTAAACTTATCTATTTTAAATTGTTTTTCGAACAAGTTCTTACAACTTAGATTAATCTATCTTGATTCTGCTTCCTGGATCAAAACCATTTCTTGTCCCCAATTTGGTTTAATAAAAGGACGCAAATCAGAACCGACGTCTCAAGGGATTCAAACCAAGGACTCTCTACCTCTGAACCATCTCCCTACACAAGATAAACATGGGTTGTCCACTATTCAGTCTCATGTCCCATAGGCTAATGATTGTTACATTACGGATCTTTGGGAATGATCAAGGTTCAAATTGTTGAGGAAGGGAAATCTTGGTGATTCCCAAAATCAACATCCAAAGGAATTCTATCACTTGATGACTCTTTTATCGCTTCCTTTAGAAGGGTCGGGGGGGGGGGGGGAAGGAGGTTAGTTGAATAATCTTTTATGTGAAATGGCAGAGAACTAATGAGGTGAATTAACAAAATGATTCTCAGATGTCTGTGATTTTCTGGTGCACCACTACTACACACACTAGTACATTATATTTTCTATTTAGAGTATTATATAAATGCCTATAATGTGCACAAACCGCTGGGGTGGTAGGCTGAAGCTCCACAATGTAATATCTGTCTTGTTATCGTTCTAAGGAGGAAACTGTATTATGATATAAACTTATATCTTATCCACATTATGTCATGATCTTTCATAGTGCTGCCAAACAATACACACTTAAGATCTAATTGCAGGCAAAAGTCTGAAGCGGATTTTGGTAACCGCATATCTAATTAACCTGCTAATTAATATCAATAAGTATTGGTTGAACAGGACAGGATGGACGGTTCGGCAAATGACTAGTTTGGTAAAAAGGTAAACTAGAGTAAAAGGTCTGGCTGGTTTGGTAAAAACCTATACTTGAGTAAAAGTAATTGTACGTAGTGTATGGAATGTATATGTTTTAGCACTTAAATTATGAAATTCCTCCTTTAAACAACTAGTTTGATTGTTTTAATACTTAGGATGAGAAAATCCTACATTAATTGATTTAATATGGGATTAAACTGTTTTTCACACCCAATTAAACTGTTGTTATCTCTAGTATTGGTTTTTACCGAACAAGCCAGACCCTTTACTAGTTTACCTTTTTACCGAACTGATCTGTAATCCACAGGACAAAACGAAATCTGAACAGGCCACTTGAAGGGGGGTCCATGGGGTGCTTAACATCTCCGTGAATTTGAACCAGCCATAAAATACTTTTAAGGGGTCATTTTAGCCTGAGGCCTGTTCTTGTTGAGAACACTGTCATAAATTAAACAATTCGCAGTTTACATGAATGCTGTATGATTGTCTGATTGTTCCTATCAGTGCTCTTTCGTGAACATTCACATTCAAATCATGAAGATTTCCCGAAAAATCAACAGCCTTTTTGTTTCCCAATTCAGCAAATCAGTAAGTGTACCTCCTAATGTTAGGGTCTAGGTCACTCCCTCTTCAAGATTAAAAGGATACTACTTTCAATATAAAGATCTTTCAATCTTTGCTTGGTTGTTTACTATGTTGTTTCGTATCAATTTGAAGACACATAATCCACTCCCCCATAATATCAGGACGAACAAATTGTTTATTCAAACCCTGTATAATGTTACTCACCATCTAAAATACACCATTCCCCATCGATACTGGTGTGTTGTATGTAGGAATCCTCTATGGTCGGATCGTAGTCCGCTACAAACATTTTCTGGAAGAATTGAATGGTCAACGCACTTTTCCCCACCCCTCCATCCCCCACTACCACCAGTTTGTAGGTGATCAGATTGTTCGAGTTAGCCGGGCGAGACATGTCCATACTATCGAGTTGGTCCGACACAAAAATAAACACTTGGCGTGGTTAAAAGACTTTAAAATCGCGAAACAATCCTACGTAAACAGACACTTCACGTAAACACAGGGAGCGGCCATTTTTGTTTGTACGTCCTTGAACTTCCGAGAACGTGTGTGCTAAAAATAGATATGAACCGAACGTGGTCGGATTTGTTCCTTGAAAGTTTAGTGTTTCAAATAGTTGTAATGGTATCCAACGATTAAAGTATTATACTTAACAGCAACTTCTTTAAATTGGTATGTTGATAAGATACAAAGCCTTTACATTTGAAGACTTTAATACTTTATATACCCTTATGTACAAAAATAACCAGTCTATAAATAGCGAAACAATTCCATTGGTGAATATTTTGGGTATGCGACTATATCTAATTTTAGGCTAAATATTCTGATCTTCGGCAGAATTGTAATTACTGTCATGGAACGAGAAACTATAAATGCCAGAGACATTTGTAATGTATACAATTAAGTCTATCAACTGTGAAAAAGCAAAGATCTCGAAGAGCCGAAGTCCTAAAACGCGTCGAGCAGATTTGCTCATCTTTTTCTGATGACCGTGGAGCACGTGCAATCATAGCCTGGTTGAAGCCATGGATCATTCACCTACGCTTTCCAGACATAGGCGTAGGAGCGTTTTCAATATTGGGGGCAACTTCAGATGAGGACCGGTAAATGTTGTACCGGTAAGAATAAATGTTCCAAAACTTTTGTCATGACTTTTCATGCATCTACAAACTCAATACCATTTAATGAATTAAAAGAAAGCGTATGAAAATGTGTATCTTAATACAAAAAAAAAAGTGAAAAAAAGAAAAATGGATAGGCCAGGTCTCGAACTCACGCGGCAATTAAAAGTGATGCATCAAAACACTGCTATCAGACTGTCACAACCACGGGTACAACTGACATATCTGCTACTGAATTATTAAATTTTTAGCTTTAGCTAACAATTGAATACAATTATATTGGGTATTACTAATTATAGGACACGTTTTACATCACTGTTTTTGTCGGGTGTAGGACAATACCCCACTAGGACGATTCCCCACTAGGACAATAACCCACAGGACAATTCCCCACTAGGACGATTCCCCACTAGGACAATAGAACGCATAGGGATGATAAAACAATTTTAAAAGAAATAAGAAATGAAGAATTAAGATGTGGAAATCCAACACAGACTGAAAAACATGATATATCAAATATCAATTAAAGACCTTGTTATCAAGGTGTAGCTAAAGGCTGATTAAAGGTGTGGAGCAAAGCAATCGTTAATTCAACCCAAATCCAAAATTAATAAGCTTACCAAAATACAAATTTATCAATTAACTGTTTTCAATTGCCTAAATCAATAAATGGGTTGATTATTATTGATAGGATATTTGAATTGCAATTCATTCTGTTCTACATTTACATTATAGACAAATAATACGCTTAAATCCATGATCACTGACTTTTTATTAGTTTTAATCTATTGCCTCAATAGTAAAGATTCATGAATATAACAAAAGATATATTTTATTGCTATCATTTATTAAAAGTGGGGAATTGTCATCAATCTCATTACAAAAAGATTTGTGAAAAGACCAATCTTTTGACCTTTTTTCAACCATGTGTCATTTGTTTGGCTATTGTAATATAAATATATTTTCATGTGTAAATTGAAGATAATGGTTTGAAAATATATTTTAATACTTATTTAATTCAGATTCTTGAAAAAAAAAATTTTATGACGATTTCATTTTACCAGTGGGGAATTGTCCTATTTGACACAAATGTGGGGTATTGTCCGGTGGGTAATTGTCCAGTGGGTAATTGTCCTGTGGGTTATTGTCCTAGTGGGTTATTGTCCTAGTGGGGGAATTGTCTGTACCCCGTTTTTGTCAATCGAAACTACTCGGTTATGTTCGTGAGCTGGGTTTTCATTGAATAATCCCGATGTGTTCAGATTGCCATTTGCGATGATGGTGTCAAAAATGTTTTGGTTATTGTTCGTAACTAAAGGAAAATTGGTATTAGATAAAGCACAAAAATACACACATTTATATTGATTCAGCTGTAAATTTCGTTTCTTTATTTTTTTCTTTTCAAATATCTTCATTTTCCATTGTGAATATTGGGGGGGGGCCAAAGTATACTCTGGGCCCCCCCCCCCAGTCTGGATATTGGGGGGGCCGGGCCCCCCTGGCCCCCCGGCTCCTACGCCTATGCCAGAGTACTTCTGCACGAAGTTTTGCCATGGATGCCATGGCCATCATCCTGTTCAGGGGTCTACGTGATCGGTAACGACAGCGCACCTGTCGAACACATTAAGGCTACCACAGGAAAGTGGGGTTTTTTGTAGTCTCATGATCAATCAGGTCGTCTTAGATGGGCTAAATTGGGTGTAATGGTCAGAGACATAGATGTTATCTATGTCCCTGTAATGGTGGATAACGACCATCGGGTTGGATATATACAAACACTTTCATCAAGTTCAAGGCATATGCAACGAATATATAAATCTACTCTTGTTTCTTGATAGTGGTAGGCTGAAGGAATGGTCAAGCCGGATAGAACCATCGGCATTCCATAAGTCAGCCCGGATTCAACCTATCATGCAAATCCAAATGCCATCTTCAGTAAAGAAGAAAGATTGTTTGGTTCTTTCAAGTGAACGTTAACCAGGAAGGAAAATAGATACATTGCATTGATTGATTTATTTATTAGAAAATTATCAAATATATATATCTAATAATCTATTTGCTCCTAACGAGTTCATATTTAAATCCATGTCCGAATGGACATGTCAGACCAGCCACCCGATGAGGTTATTTGTTATACTGCGGTTCAGATGGGTTAATGGGTTCGAGTCCCACACTGTGTGCACTTTTATTTTCATATCTACTTTAGGACAATACTGAACTAAACGACTATATCGAATGGTTTGTCGGTTTCCGTAATGCATGTAGATTTTGTATGTCGGCTATATATACAAATGTTCCCTTATTTATCTACGTCCTACTCACACATTCGAAAAGATATGTCATACAAACATCTTTGTATTTTTTTATTACATGGCATGATTCAAAACATGGCATGATTCTATTTAGAGTTGAACCTGTGATCTGTCGTAAACGAGAAGCCATTCCTTCCTCTGCACCGCCAATTGGTCTGCACGAATCGAGAACACCCATAATCCGTCATGGTGCTTTTATACACAATTTCTACCGTTTACATTATGTTTCTATTTGGTCCAAATTGTTTATTCATCGCTAAGTACCGCATATATATATATATAATGCTCATCTAAATTAAACTATGAAGTCCCCCTTAATGCGGTTAAAGAATTTCCCCATCCCAAATAAGTATGTGCCCGAAAAGAGGGCACTCACTTCCTAGAACGAAGTGTTGCAGGGTCTGAGATTCAGTAAAATCTGTGTACAACAGCCAGTGAAGGGAAGTACCCAACGTGGCCGCTGTGCACAGACTGGCTGTTGTTCACAATATTAGCCCTCCATTTAATATATCTCTTACAGGGTAGTTGTACATTAGAAATGTACATGTCAAAATACGCATTGTTTAAACCAATTATCCTTTGCAAATTAGTTCACACTTTATCCTAAAAACGCCAACAAAAACCCCAACGATATTAGATAAGTTTGAAAACACAAATCAAGAAAGGGTAAGTGATTCATTTTGAGTTTCCTATCATTGCCGATCATGTAACAAATGTACTCTTCAATTTTAGACATCATTTTAACATCCAACCATAAAACCATTGAAAGTCATATTCACCGGAATCATTCTCGGAAGTGGGAGTTATATAACTTTCGTTGAACGTTTATGCAAATAAGGAACCTAATGCATTGTTTGAGAGAACATACTGGTATATATATAGACAACACAACCGCTCAGTGTACGACAGTGTTTTTCACTGATCGGATATGTTTGCGTCTTTGAGAGGTTCATTTGCTCGGTTCGTTACAGCAACATTTCCCCTTCGTGCTTCTACCGTCTCCTTTGAAGAGGTTACGTTCGTTCCACACAGATATTGATGAATGTGGCAGCGTAGCTGGAACTGATTTACATGAGCAGAATTTAGGATGATACCTCGCCCAGGATTAATCTGCGAACGAAACACGTCTCAATCGAACAAGTCTCACAATGTCTTTCCGATCTGTGAGGAAGAGATGATTAATCTGCACAGGAGATTACCAATCGTATCAACTCGGCAATCCCCGTCACAAGTCGGTAGATATACCTCGTGGGCAGTTCATGAATACACCACAAATCCTGGGGTAATTCGCCTTATTTCCGGCGGATAACGCACATGCTTACAACATGCACACAAGCACTAATATTTATCTAAATACACACAAATTGGTTATATATCACAATTGAATGTTGTTGTTTCTTTTACTCTTTTCATTAAAGATTAGCATATCAACGCATCTTTGTTTCATATTTTGTCAATCGTATCTTTTCGGCAATCCCCGGCTTGTGCCGGGGATTTCCGAGTAGATACGATTGTAAACCAACATGCCCTTCGTTGCCGGCCTACTTTCAAAATGGCTCCCCATTACCTCCGAGGTTATTTTAAGAAATGGCCGAGGTGTTCCTAATGAGGATATTGCATGTCCATGACACCACATGACACCAAGAATTAGACTCCGTTCCAGGAGTCGGAGAATGGAGTAAGACGATGGAACTACATGTTTCTCTTTTGTCACATTGATTTCATGCTCAATCTAAAGGAGTTTATTGACATTGTATTCGTTTTGGACTAAGAGAGATCGATTGTATTGAGATGAAACAGTGTGTTAAAAAATAACATGGAGGGATAAGGCACATGTACATGTTTATCACCCCTTCCAATGTTAAAGGCTAAAATGTGCTTGGTGGTTTTCCTATTTTATAAGATGTCAAACTTGGTGTTGTATCATTTGTTTATCTTCTATATGCAAACCGAGATATACTTATGCAGTTAAGTAAGAATACCCTGGATCCGCCATTTTGAAACTCATTCCTTTGTCTGGTTACTTCGGTCGTTCATGGTATAAACCGCTATGCGGAACTATTCAAGTTAAACATCGATCTCGGCCGGAACTATTTGCACGAAACCTAATATTTCCTGTTTCTACCGATGTATACAGAAAACGGCCGAAGAAATCCGACTAAAAAATGAGTTTAAAAATGACGAGTTATGGATATTCTACCTAAAGAAGACATTATTTGTGTATAAATACATAGCCGTTACCGCTGATAAGTAAACCGAATTGCCGGATGCACTGGGGCAAGAGCACAGCGTATGGCTGCGCTTGATTGTGGTTCTTAATTTAAATGCCCCCCCCCCCCCCCACTCACAGAACAGTGCCAGTGCATCGTACATGTATGAAAATAATACGGGCGGAAGACCGTGCCGAAGGCACGGTCTGCAGACCGCCTATATGTTACACGTACGAAACGAAAAAATGTACCTACAAAACAAAGGATTCCGATTGACTCAGAACCCTAAAGGACTTTTTTTCGGCCATGCTTTTGCAGCCTCGTTCTGACTCCATATGGCGCCATCTTGTCCAAAAAATTATTTTTATTAAGGTTTTTTGGTAGCAATGACGTGGAAAAATCAAAGTTAACAAACAAAAAATAGAAGGATTTTCCTCCGAATATTTTTTTTAAAACCTTAAACAATAAATTATTTTGTAAAATTTAGACCGCATTTCATTCTTTTCCGTTTATTTGGTGAAGGTGGCGTCTCTCATCCTAAAACCAGTCGATTCTACACATGTTGACATGGTGATTACACCAAGAACCTTTCCGTTTTTGTGTATCACGTGACAAGTCAGTTTCTTTACAATTCATCACCCCTCTGATCACCGCTTCAAATCTTAAATGGAATGAAATGATCGCCTTGTTGAACGCACATCAACAACGACGACGTGAGGTAAGATAACTTTTTGTACGCTTTCATTTTCGAATGAATAACGCATATTTTTACAGTCTATTTTGTTAACAGCGACATAATAAATCGAAGAGACTCTGGACCGTCATTCTATGTTTACAAACAAGATCATGAGGTGCACGTTACGATCACTGTCTTACTAAGAATATTGATTTTGTTACGCATCTGGTGTCGGTGTAGTATATATTTACTATAGTACACTTTCCAACTGTGTTAACTAAGCGTAATATGAACATACATTTTAAAGACGAAAGATAGGTTTGTTTACATTGAGATCGTTTTTAGGCTGAGTAACTTCGGTTCTTGTTTTTGGATTAACGATGTGCTTGTTTTGTTTATTTACACGTACTTTGCTATTTGAATATACCTATCATATGGTGACTTCCAAAACATCTGTCTTTTCACCGACTTTTAATGGGGACATAGCCGTGAATCATAGTAATGACTCGTATTCAAGTAAATTCCATTTGTCTGCTTTCCAGAGTCAGCCATAGTTCAGACTGTGTGAAGGTCAAATCTGAACCGGCAACCAAAGAAAAGAATGTTGTGGTGCTGCATAAAGAAATATTCTTTTTCTTTTAAGCAAATGTAAGTACAACTTATCTTTTTCATGAGTAATTATGTTATGAATAATACCTTACATCTAGAGATCGGACATATAAGGAAATTTTGAATTGAAGAGCTTTTTACTTAAGAAAGAAGGGTTTACTTGAAATACAGGTGTTTTATACTGTTTTCAACACTATGTCAAACATTAAATGACTTTTAGTTTGTGTACATATCAAAACATCCTCTTAGCATAGTTTTTCTAGAGAAAAACTGCTCTGCAATAATTTTATATTTACCAATTAGATTACTTTATCTTCCTTCCATTCATAATTTGATGAGAAATCTTCATAAACAATGATTTAAAAGCATGCATAATGACTTATGAATTTCAAACAAGTGGCTGGAATAGTTTTGTTTTTCCATTAATGTACATGGCTCAGAATTAAGCATTAAGGTACATATCTGGATAACCTACCAGTATAAGGCTAGGAAATGTTTCTTGCCAAAAAACACTCCACATCAATTTAGGTGAATGTCTTTGAGGATCAAACCCAGGTCCACACAACTAACCATTTTGCCACTGTGGGACAAAACCATGTATATCTAAACCTTGCTATGACATGAACCAAATCTATTGACCTTTTCAAATCAGATTCATATAATGATTACATCTGAATGAACAAAGACATCATAAGTAATTCTATGACAAGATTTTGGCAAACATGTTGACAATTAAAGGAGATTCAAAACAAAGTTTTGGAATACAAAAAAGACTCTACAGTACTTTTGAAATGATATCTATTCAACATTCATGTTTTATGTTCATATATTTTATACATCAAAACACTTCTGCTATGTACAAGGTACAGTGACAAAGAAATAACCATTTAACATGGATCTTGTTTTTAACTTATGTTTCTTCCATTATCTTTTTTAAACAGAAACAGTTGTGCCTGACAGAGGAGGAACTGTACATGAAAGTGCTGACATGAAAGATAGCCTTGACAAAAAGAAAACAGATGAAGAAGTGTTTGAACATTTTCCCTGCATTTTTTTTTCTCCAAACTTTAAAATCTAAAACATGTGTGAAATCTATGTTTTGTAGCACAACACAAACAAGACTGACAGATATGCACATGTATTTCCCATACTGATAGATAGTTGTAGCAAAACTGTCTCAATTAGTGAGATGAAAGAAACTTTTCCCATAATGTTTAAGAAACTAGGGTTAAAAGTAAAATCATTGGACAGTAAGAGTTTTTATTCATTATTTTGTACAATATAAGGCAGCAGGTAGCATTTAAAATTAAAACTGAGATACATATTGCCGTTATTTATTGCATATTTTGCAACTGATTTTGAGGGACATTTTTACTGCAAAAGGGTGAATTATTGTTCAATAAAATACAATAATATCTGCTTAGTTTCAATAGTAAACCAGTTAAGCCATTACCAAACAATAATGACATTTAACCACTTTGTTGAAGACGACTCTTGAAAACATTATGGGAAAAGGAGAAATTGCTCGTGACAAGCAATTTTTCCTTTTCCCACAATGTTTTCTGCACAATCAAAAGATTATTTTTCAATTTGTAACGTTTTGAAATGTTGCCTGCAAACGCTTTCAATTTGGGAATTAAAAAATTTTGCGTTCAGTAAATTGTTAACTCATGTAAACACATTTTGAAGCAAGTGGGGCATAACAAATTTGAGTAAAGCCACCATTGTAACTAAATTATTTTTACAGTAAGTATTCCCTTTTGTCACAATGATTTTATTCTCTGCAAAAATGCTCTCTTTGTTTCTGATTACAAACTCTTTTGATTGCAAATACTTTCTATTTCAAACAATGAGGGCTTTACATTATGAAATCATTTGGACATTACTAGAAATAAAGCATAAACAATAATAATTTCTAAATGTTATTGTGTAAAAGATATTGTTATTAATAGAAATATTGTTTTGAAAGATTTCCTTGCATCACATTGGCTTCTTATTCTTTGTTAAAGCTATGTTAAACTCTTTCTACCTTTTGAAACACTACATGATGCAGGAGTCTTTTAGAAAACACTATGACAAAATCATAAATTGAGTCAAATGACTAAATGAGCAGTTATCCTTTTTCTCATCATAGTTTTAATCAAATTTCATAGTTAGATTATGCAATTTTCCTGTGATTTGCTATTGCTTTCATTGGTAATAGTCACAAATAAAGCTTGAATGAAGTTTGATGGATAAATAATGAAATGCTGCCTGTTTACTTTCAATAGAAGATGTAATAGTTATAATATTTAAAATAATTCTGTGCTGAATTATTCCACAAAATTAATATGGATATTACACACTGAAAATGATAAAACATAAAGTTTGGAAAGAATATTATAATCAATAGATTGTTAAAAGGAGTAACAGGTTATTGACAAAACATTGTAGCAAAGATTATGTTTAAATGTGGTAAATATGCAAACTTATATAACTTTCTTTAATTCAACTATATAATGTAAATCATTCATTGCATTTTGGAGTAGGTTTAACCAAATAAAGAATAACACTATGGCTAATCATTTGAACAAGTTTTTGTATAGATCTGTACATATTCTATCAAGAAAAGTGTTTGTTTTTACATCTTATTACCCTGAATAAATTTGGTCAATTGTTTAACAATAGAATGAGCTTTTGTTTATTTCATTTTATTATAGAAGGACTTTTGGTGCTGTATATAATTTCAAAGAAATTTGACAGTGATGGATTTCCTTCATTATACAAATTGTTCCCCTATTTTATCATTAAATCATATGATGTGAAAGGTTATAAGAATGATTCAGAGAAAAACATATACTTACAAAATTGAATTTGGTGAAGAGTAAATTCTACATATCAAGGTTTCAGTGCAAGACAATACTGTAAGTGCTTCACATATTTGAAGTACTTACTGAAGTCTTGCTTTGAATCCTCATTTTGCATGGAGAGATTTTGGAATTCAAATTCTATAGTTTGGTGGTTTTGAATTGCTGGATCAGTGTCTTCTAGTTCTCATTGCATTACTGATATGGATAGGACAGCTAAAACATACGAGTATCTAGAAAGAACCACCAACCACACATACATGATAATTAGTCTTAGATGCTCTGTTTGATTATGGTTTAACAACATTTTCAACAGAATGTTTCAGTTGTGTCAATAGACATATCCCTGCTCCTATTATTTCCTCATCATGACCTGGCTCACACAGCTAAAATATGGTTATGGAGTATCCATTGATAGCATCCAACCACATGGGTGAAAGTGTTCAGGATTATTCCTGAATTTCAGGTTTTTGAGACATTTTGTCCCTATATAATGCTATAGCAAACATGCCTTTTCAGGATAATGAACTACAGATTTCAGGTTTTTGAAATTCTTTAACTTTCACCCATGCTTTGAACCATTCATAAATGTTAATAAGTCTTAGATGCTTTTGTTGGATTATTGTTTAACACCTTCTTCAACAGAGTGTTTCAGTTGTATCAATGGATATTAATCCCTGCTCCTGTTATTTTTCCACCTTAACCTGCCAATATTCCTCCCTAGCCACTGACCATTTAACCCATATGAATATCATTGCTCTTTGGTTAGAAATTTAAAAATCGTGGTGCAATGACTTTCGAAAGAATTTCATACAAACCGAAGTATCAAACGCATATCCAAGCTCGGTATCAACTATACTTCTGTCTAATGACTATGTACCATTCATGATGGTTAGCAACTCATATATATCCACAGTGGTAAATTACAGTAGTTAGTGTCATAAGTTATATATTAAACATATCTGATTTGAATCTTGACCATGGCCATTTCTTTCAAATTGGAGTGCCTTCTGACAGGACACTGCTCCCTTGCCTATTACTGATACAATACAAATGGAACATAGGTAATACAAGTCCAGAATTCGCAATGTTCACTAACTGAAGGAAAAAATCTCTTCCGCCCGGTTTAGGCTTTGCCTATTTTCATATTAAATACGTATATATATCGCAAAACAGTCTTAATGATGTAAACGCGAACCGGTAAACAAGTTCGCAGCTTCACTGTCTAACACGATGTTCGGGTTCGAACTGTAAACAGTCACATGCGCATGCTCGCCCGCAACCACGACTTCCGTTGCCACCACGCGTGCGCAGATCGTCTTGTTGGCGGAAGTATGTGTCACGTGTTTATCACTTCGAACGATGTTCCCGATTGTAATGGCGAAGAAGAGATCGGAATTCTGGAGCGTAGAAGTGATGTAGGAGCATATTTGTGCCATGAACAGGTACGTACCATCCAGTGGTACGACAAAGCGTCCCGTAGATGAATCATACGCGTCGTGAGTGTTCCTTGTTACTTGTGTGAACTTCACAATAACTTCACTGGATATTGATGTGGATGTTATAGGCGATGCATCCGACACAGAGAATGCTACGTCTGAAAAGGATATTTTAGAACCATAGAATGCTGGGTATTAAAAAAAAAAAAAAAAAAAAAAAAAAAAAAGATTTTTGTGTTGTCTGCTTTACAAAACCTTAAATATCTGCTTAATTTTGAATGGGAAAGATACCCGGAGTAGCAAACAGGTTAGATCACAGGCCAGCCGCCAATTTACCTGACAGCTGGCCTGGATCCAACCTGTTTGCATAACCAAGAAGTCGGTCCAGCATTATAAGGGTTTAGAGGTTAATTAGGCTACTGAATACGTTGGTGATGAGGTGACATGTGTAAAATTTCATTTTAACACAGTCCGTTTCCCAAGACAATGAAAAGATCTTTTCTCGGGAAAACGGAGCAAAGTTTGCGTACCCGAGATAATAATATAAACTTATCTTGATAGTACGAACAACGATTTTTCCACAAGATCATACAATATAATATTATCTTGAGAACACGACTTAAGTTCGTTTTCCTGCGACCATCGAAACTGCCACACTGCGAAAGGACATAGCTAGTTTCAAAGAGTTGTGCGCATGACTTAAAAAGGATGTCGGCAAAAGAAACTTTGTATTCTCGAGATGACAAAGCGAAACCTATCTCTGGAAAACAAAGCTTGAAAATAAGATTTTGCACACGGAACTTCATATCGAAAATATTTTTCGAATACATTGGAAGATGTAGACGCAAATTGGAATAAAAGGCAATTAACATGTAATTAATATAAAACAACAGAAAACAGTGTCTTTCATAGATGCCATGCTCACAAAAGAAGACATATCGAAGATACTTGCCATTTGAATAATGTTTTGTTTCTGCGCGTTTGTCCACTACTTTTGCGCATGAGCAGAATTTAACTAAACGATTAAAGGAAAATTATTGCATAAATCAACATCGACATGCATGAATATTATCGTTTACAAGGTGTCCAGGAGAAGCATTTCCAATAACTCGTAACTCTGAAATACAGTGATGTCTCGTTAATCCGAACACGTCCGTTCCCAACAAAATTTCCGGATGACCGAATCATCCGGACTAATGAAGCAGACCATGTCCTCATACACATTAAGACATAAACAGTCTGTAAGCACGTGTATACTTATAATCAATCCTGTAGCACACGCCAAATTGTCGACCGTCCCATATTGAAAGAGTTTGCAGACGACATTTCAAAACGTGATGAAATTCAGAAATAATCTTGTGATATGGCAGAAAACATTGTTGGAAAAGGAGAAATTTCTCCTTTACCCACAATGTTTTCAAAAGTCGTCTGCAACAAACTGGTCAAATAGTTCCGTTCCCTTACAATTTCGTTCGGATTGCGAGACATCCGGATTATCGGGGTCCGGATAAACGAGGCTTCACTGTATTGCTTGTTTCATTATTGAAGCAAGTGGTAATGCTGTTTTTTAACTTCCACACTTTCTTGGAATAAGATGATTGGTGAAGCACTTCCCTGGCGCTTTGTGGTGAAATAATTTCCACGTATAAACACTCATTTTATCTTTATTTCGCCAGACAATAAGGCTAAATACATAAACGTTAAGAGAGACAAACAGTTCGTTAGAGAGATTTGGACCGGAAGACATTGAGGAAGGCGGGAAAGTTCATAAATCTTACAGTTCAAGTGGTGATTTTCTTTTATCAGCAAGGCAATCTGAAAGAAAATAAAGTCAATTAATTCGTGTCTGAGAACTAGAGAAAACAAAGGTCGCTAAATGGAAATGTAACTAAATGATTTTTCGTTATGATACGGGGTCGAAAATAACTTTCATTATAAAAGGATAAGTTTCTCGTCAAAAGTAATGAATCCCTTTTCCACAAATGTTTCTAATCTGTTATTAGTAAAACTAATTATTCATTACATCTTCCAACTGTATCATAGAGTTTAGCGCCAACCAATATCGGTGGATTAGGAACTCAAGAGTACGTGCTGAAAACTTGTCTTTGTTAATGACCCCGATTTATCTCGTATTTCACTGTTAACCCTTTCCCAAACGCCAAATCTTTGCTTGTCCCAAATTGAAAGAGTTTGCAGAGAACATTTCAAATTTGATGAAATTGAAAAATAACTATCCGATAGGGCATAAAACATTGTGGTACAAGAAGAAATTGCTCGTTAAGAGCACTTTTTCCTTTTCCTACAAAGTTTTTCAGCTTCCTCTGCAACAGAGTGGTCAAAAGTTATTATTGTTTGGTAAAGGGTTAAACTGTTATGTACAACACTGTTGTTGCTTGTATATATTACTACATGAGCACAGATGTATATTTCGATTGTACCTGTAAATAATCTGACATTTATGATTGCTGGTTCAAGAAGTTTAATGTGGTGGCCGGATTTCTTCCCTATAAATGTTCAAGCCAAATGAACAGATCAAGTCCAGAGCGGGCGTGTTTTAAAATATTTTCAAAGAATCCTATCAAATCTGCGTGTGATAAATTAAACTTTTCACATAATTTATTTCCAATTGAAAATATAGGAAGTGCATTTATCGATTAAAACTAACCAAATTACCTGCGCTTAAAATTGTATACCGAGCGAATGCAAATCTATTGAAATTGCAAAAATCGACTTGCATATCAAATTGAAGATCTTTCAGTTTTTATGTATGTTTCTTTCAAACTAAGTCGTTTTCATTCGCCATTTTAACCATAACTCATTCTTTTCATACGGGTTTGAATAGCATTTTGTATAGCATTTTGGCGAAATGTTTGCGACAAAATAAAATAAACCGCACACAGGATCCATTTCTCCTCTAAATATATTGTTGAACAGTGTTTAACGTTGGTTCAGAACTATTAACCATTTACAATTATGAAGAGGGACTATACGTTCATGGATGGGAATTCTACCTTAACCCATTACCAAACAATAACGCCATTTAACCAGTTAGTTGCAGACGAGTCTGGAAAACATTGTGGGAAAAGGAGAAATTGCTCGATAAGAGCAATTTCTCCTTTTCCCACAACGTTTTCTATCCTATCAGAAGAATATCTTTCAACTTCATCACAATTTGAAATGTCGTCTTCAAACTCTTTCAATTTGGGACAGTCGAACGTTTGGCGTTTGGTAAAGGGTCAATACTACAGTACTCACGTAGATAAAGACGAGAAGGCATGCGAGAAGAATCAGAACAACAGCTGTCGAGAAGGCATTCTTCATGTGTCGACGTCGTTTACGTGGATTGTATGTAGGGAGCAGCCTCATCATATTACTAAAAGAGCAAGAACAAATTCTTTATTTACCAATGCGAAATTTATCACCGTTTGACCTGCTTTTTTTTTAAATTCTGTCGACTAAACCACTTAATTGGGAAAACAAAAATCTGGTACATTACGCGAAAACGCCTAGGCATCTCTATCATCTCTACATCATTCCTTATTACGAAAAAACCATTAAATGTTTTTTTCGTTCATACGAAAAAAACATTAAATGTTTAGTTCGTTCATAGGTAACGCGTGTGATCGCGAAAAATAAGAAAATAGAAAAGTATAGATTTCAATCCTATACTGTACAACCTGAGCAGAATGTCCCACTCCAGGGCGCCGCCATTTTGTTATTTTTCGA